>CAJVSB020000764.1:0-20679 GCA_911865555.2 Thlaspi arvense
GGATACATGAAATATCGAGTGTACCATCGACAACTCATGGGGAAGAGCTAAACGGTAAGCAACAACTCCAACTTGATCCAAAACCTCTTAAGGGCCAATGTACTGAGGGCTAAGCTTGCCTTTCTTGCCAAATCTGATCATGCCTTTCATCAGGAAAACTCTCAAAAAGACGTGATCTCCAACTGTGAACTCTAACGGACAACACCAGTGGTCTACATAAGCCTTCTGTCTGCTCTGGGCTGCAGAAAGTCTATCCCTAATCAAACAAACTCTGTCCACGGGTCTTGGACTAGATTTGGTCCCAGCAAACTCGACTCCCCGGCCTCGAACCAACTGATCAGAGATCTACATCGCCGCCGTACAAAGCCTCAAACGGCGCCATCTAAATACTGGACTGATAACTATTATTATATGCAAACTCAATCAAAGAAAGGTACTAACTCCATCCACCTCCAAAATCCATAACGCACGCTCGTAACATATCCTCCAAAATCTGTATCGTCCTCTCTAACTGCCCATCAGTCTGCAGATGAAAAGCTGTACTCAAGTCCAGTCGAGTACCCAAAAACTCCTGAAACACTCTCCAAAATCGAGATGTGAACTTAGATCCTCTATCAGAAATAATGGATAGAGGTACTCCATGTAGTCTCACGATCTCATCCATGTAAAGCTGGGCGTACTGAGCCACGCTATAGCTCACTTTAACTGGAAGAAAATGCGCGATCTTGGTCAAATAGTCAACAATAACCCACACGGAGTCATATCCCCTAATAGTACGAGGCAGTCTAGTCACAAAATTCATGGCGATGCCTTCCTATTTCCATTTTGGTATCTTTATCTACTGATGTAGTCCTACCGGTCGCTGATGCTCAGCCTTAACCTAATGACAAGTCAGGCATCTAGAAACGAAGTCGGCTACATCCCTCTTCATTCCTTCCCACTAGTAAAACTATCTCAGATTATGATACATCTTGGTGGCACCAGGGTAGACAGTATATCTTGAACCGTGTGTCTCTGACAGAATTGTCTGCTGTAAACTACCTACATCAGGCACACATAATCGGCCCTCGCAACGAAGTACCCTATTTGCATTTATCTGGAACCCTGTAGCCTTACCACCTGAACCTCTTACTTCAGCTTGCATAATCTAGTATCTCTATTCTAGTCTTCCTTGATTCTATCAATCAAAGATGGCTGTACCCGAAGTTGTGCCAATAATCGCCCGATATCCTCTACTTCTAGCTGTACCCTGTTACACTGAAAGCTATGTAATGACACTATCAGCGGTTGCCTCATCGGAGTAATGTGAGCTAAACTCCCCATCGATTTCCTGCTCAGGGCATTGGTGATGACATTCGCTTTCCCCGAGTGGTAGAAAATTGTACAGTCGTAATCTTTAAGAAACTCTATCCATCTTCGCTGTCTGAGATTCAAATCTTTCTAATCAAATATGTATTTCAAACTCTTATGATCAGTATAAATCTCACATGGCGCACCATATAAATAATGCCGCCAAATCTTAAGCACAAAAACCACTATTGCAAACTCCAAATCATGGGTAGGATAATTCTGTTCGTGTCTCTTAAGCTGTCGGAATGCGTAAGCAATCACTCATCCATGCTGCATCAGAACACATCCCAATCTTACCCACGAAGCATCACAATAAACTAAGAATCCTTTGGATTTAGAAGGTAAAACTAGTACTGGGGCAGAAGTCAGACAATCCTTAAGCTGTTGAAAACTTCTTTCGCAGTCATTTGACCACATGAACTTAGCATACTTCTGAGTCAATCTGGTCAAGGGCGCAGCTATCTTGGAAAAATTCTGTACAAACTTGCGGTAGTAGCCTGCTAACCCCAGGAAACTGCGAACCTCTGTAACTGAAGACGACCTCAGCCATTGTTGGATGGCCTTAATCTTATGGGAGTTCACTGCAATATCCTCCTCTGATATCACATGTCCAAGGAAGGCCACGCTGTCGCACCAAAACTCACATTTAGAAAACTTAGCATATAATCTATGATCCCTCAGAGTCTGCAAAACCTCCATAAATGCATCTTGTGTTCCCCCTACTCTGTGAGTACACCAAAATATCGTCAATGAACACAATAACAAATCGATCTATAAAAGCATGGAAAACTTGATTCATCAGGTCGATAAAAGCTGTCAGGGCATTTGTCAAGCTGAAAAACATCACTAAAAACTCATAATGCCCGTATCGAGTCCGGAAGGCCATCTTCAAAATATCCTCCTGTCTAATCTTTAACTGATGATAACTCGAATGGAGGTCTATCTTTGAGAAGCACTTGACTCCCTGTAACTGATCAAATAAGTCATCAATCCTCGGTAACGGATATTAATTCTTTACTGTCACTTTGTTGAGTTGCCGGTAGTCAATACAAAGTCTCAATGAGCCGTCCTTCTTCTTAACATATAATACCGATGCACTCCACAGGGACGTACTCTGTCTAATGAAACTCTTATCTAACAAGTCCTGAAGTTGCTCTTTCAATTCCTTAAGTTCTACCAGGGCCATACGGTAAGGAGGAATCGAAATAGGCTAAGTGCCTAGCACTAAATCAATACAAAACTCGATCTCTCGGTCGAGAGGGAGGCCCAGCAATTCTTCAGGTAATACATCCGCAAACTCACTAACAATCGCAACTTGTTCCAGACTCAGCTCCATAATCCGTGTATCTCTCACTGTTGCCAAAAATCCTTGACAACCCTGAGTGAGTAACCGATAAGCCCTCAGAAATGATATAATAGGAGCTGGAATTATAGTATACTCTACCTGATACACAAATGGTAATTCTCCCGGTACCTCGAAATGGACTGTCTTACGGTGACAGTCCAAAGTGGCATAACAGGAGGCCAGCCAATCCATCCTGAGGATTACATCAAACTCCAACATAGATAATAGAATCAAATCAATTAACCACTCCTGGCCATCTATAGAAATCATGCAAGATCTATACGCTTGTTCCACCCAAACCGTCTCCCCAACCGGAGTCGCCACTGAAAAGCCCCGCTCCAACTGTCCTGATGGCCAATTAAATCGAGTCAAAAACTCTACTGATACATACGAATAGGTAGAGCCCAGATTGAACAATGTATACACTTGACAAGAACATACCGAAATCGTACCTGTAACAACAACATTGGATGTATGAGCGTCTTGTCGAGTCAAGCCATAAACCCGTGCCTGACCTCTCCCTCGGCCTTTACCTCTTGTGCCTTGACCACGGGAGCTCCTCGGCTTGGCCCTGGTAGATGCTATAATCTGTGGAGTAGCTCCGGTAGCTAAAATGGCCTCTGGCAAAATCAGACAATCTCGAACATGATGACCCTGCTGGCCACACCGATAGCAAGCAGATGCTGCTAAAGTAGGTGCCTGAACTATCTCTCGCAGAAGGGGGCAATCCTTGATCTGATGACCCTGTTGGCCACATCGAAAATAAGCCCTAGTCGCTCATCGACACTACCCAAAATGGGCCTTCCCGCATCTGGGACAACTTGGCGCTGACTGACCACGATCACTGGAGGCGGCAATACTAGCATACGACTGCCCACCTGATGAACCTCGGTGCCTGGAAGAACGTTGATGGCCATGAGACAATGATCCCCTCTAAGAACTGGTACTACCACAAAATGAGCCCTCTGTCTTGATCCTCTTCCTTGTATCTCCTGTCACCTACTCAGGCACCCTAGAATGCTCTAAGAAACGGGTAGACTCCACTGCCCGAGCATAACTGCACTGTCCTATATGCGATCCCAGAGCCTAGTATAATGAAGGGGACAAACCCTGAATAAATCTCGTAGCACGGGTGACATCATCCGGAATGTGAGTAGGGGCATAGCGAGAGAGGTGGGTAAACTCTACCTCATACTCTGACACGGTCATGCCCAACCTCTGTACTAATCTCTCAAACTCCCCTACTAACTCCGCAATCCTGCTAGTTGGTGAAAACCTCTATAGGAACTTAGTGTAGAACTCATCCCAACTCACTAGAGCGGCACCTGGTGGTCGAAGAGTCAACTGCTGATCATACCAAGCTTGGGCTACCCCCTGAAGTCTAAAAGCTGCCAACTCTACTCGTCTAATGTTAGAGTACTGAAGAATCATGAACATCTTCACCAGAGTATCCAAAAACTCATGCGGATCCTCCTTAGTACCTAATCCAAAGAAAGTGCAAGAATCTATACTCAAAAAGTCACGAAAGTAGCCATCAAAACCAGACCTACACGGCTTCAGTGCAGGCGCTGTCGCAACTAGAGCGGGGGCAGTACTCACTAAAGAACTGGTTGGAAATGGTGGCCTACTCAATCTAGCCATATTTCCCATAAACTGAGTCATAGTCTGCTGGAGTCCTTGGATGATAGCCATAAGGCCGGTCAACAACTCGGAAGGTATCGGGGAAGTGGGAGCATCCGCAGTAGTAGTCGACCCGTGCGCCTGTCTCGTAGCTCCTCCTCGCCCCCTAGCAAGGCCCCTCCCTCTGGCCTGTGAAGGGGCAGCTCTACCCGAAGGGTTCCTCGATGTCTCAGGAACTATAGTATCTCGAGGGGGCGTACGAATATCACACGAAAGGTCCATCTAAGAAAAACAACAAAGTAACCACAGGATTTAGCGATAGAATAAACGGGCATAAAAGAATTTGATAAAAACAAATTAATTCAAATATTTCCTAAAAGGACCCTAACAGTTCTTCTGTTATGAAAGTGGGGCCCTCACCGTCATAACATAAGCATTGCCAAAGGCCTTGCTCCAGTATCCTCAGGTTCGAACCATCTTGATACCACTTTTGTCACACCCCAACTCGGAAGCGTAATCGGCACCAAGATTGGGTCACAACCCTGGTAAACCTCGAGATAGAACAAAAAAAGACAAGAAAAAATTTGTACCACACCAGAACGGAACCAAAAGGATCTCATAACAAAATGTCATTCATAAACAGATGTGTCTAGTATAACTGAGTGATACACAGAGCTACTAGAGTACAAAAATGAAATATACAAACATGCTCGTACATCAACTGGTGTAGCGGTGGATGAACTCGGTCCCGAAGCTATCGCTACAGAACGAAACAGAAATCTAGAGAATGGGGGAAAAATGGGTGAGTATAAAACTCAGTGAATAATAGTACTGTCCTAAACATGCAGGAACATGTGTCACAACATGTAGATGAGAACATCATCAAAGGAAAATAAACAATCACATCGTCTGTCAAAACACGAGCGCCTCAGGTAACATAGTCAGAAAGCAAGCATGGACAGTTGTTAGAGTATAAGAATATATCACACAGCATATAATGTACCGGGATCCCGTACTGAAATCAAAATCACATATCTCATATCATCAAACCCAGGGCACTCCCCGCACGCTACGATGACATGTCGTCCGCCGGTTAAGTCCCTAGCGTCCTACATCAGAACCACAGAAAAACTCCCGAGAGGTGGAATTTACCAGAACACATACATCACTAAGGCAGTATCAAAATAAATTTCAAATATTTATATAATTTCTCACACAAAGAAAATATATGACGCATGTCCCATTTTCATGCAGGATGCCAGAATACTATCATCAAATAACAAGAAAAATCAAAACATAGTCACATGCATAAGAGAGTACTAGCACTCACTGGGCACATCAGAATCAGGTATAGAAACTCAGACAGATGGTTCAATGGTCAGTGCGTGCCTCCTCCAGAGTATTTACAATCACCGACACGTACGTCAGAATTGGAATCACAATTTATCCTAGAAAAATTTAAATTATCAAAAATGGCCAAGGATCTAACCCCTTGCCCAGGCACCTGACACGCAACCTGAGACCCCTTCTAGAACGTCACTAAATAACTCAATTTATGTCTAGACCAATACCATATTTTATTCTTAACGAGCTTTATAAATTAATTGAACCAGATTCCAAAGGCTCGAACCAAGCTCGAACCGAATTCCCGAATCTCATAACCAAACTAAACTAACCTTAGACTATTGAAACCCAGACCAAACCCAACCAAAAACCCACTGAACCGGGGCCTAACTGGCCCCATTCCCGTGAACCAAGCCGAATTGGCTTAATTTCTCATAAACTGAGGTGAACCAGGCTTAAACTCGCAAGAACCCAACTCAAACTATACAAATCAGGCTGAACCGACCAAGGTTCCCAGAAAAACACACTAAACCGAACACCAAAGCCCTGAACCAGCCTTAATCCCTCAAAAACGGCTGGTTCAACCCTATTTTCTCTTAGATCTACCTGAACTGGGACGGTTCAGAGCTTGAACCTGGTCCCAACTGATTGCCTTCCTTCTTCTGAACCAGGAACCAGTCCTGGTTCTTCAATCGAGGTCAAAAATCCCCTTGAACCGGCCGGTTCCAGCCCAATAGGGCTAGATCGGACCGGTCAACCCTTGGTCAGACCCGGACACTGTTCAAGTCTGTCCCTGTCACCCAAAAATCCAGGTTGCAGGCCCCGTTGTCCTCGACGAACCCGAACACCCCCAAGCCTAGAAACTGTAGAAATTCAACTTACCCAACGATTTAAAGCTTCCATAATCAATTTCTCGTGATCCCCGAGCTCCACAGCAGCTTTTAATCGGTCTAATTTCTATCAACCAACAGAAATTTCCAGAGTTCTTTCGTCGGGTGCCGCAGCGGTTCCAGCTTGCTTTCTTCCTCTCTTCTCACTCAATTCTCCGTTAAACCTTCATCCAATCTCGTTTTATCCTTACACACAAAGTCCTAAAGTTAATTTGAGTTGTTTAGCTCCTATTGGAGCGAATTGTTTCGGGGAGCTTCGGTCGACTTCTGGCATAAGATTTTTCTTTTCTGCAGCTATTACACTAATATACTCCTCTTATGTTAACAGTGTTGGATCTTTAGGCCTCCTAGGTAGAATGATCTTGTACCTAGGTCGAGCTAAATTGTAAAGTCTTTAAGTAGCTAATTTCACAGCCCTAGGACTAGAACACTTTATCACTTCAAATATGATCTTCATCTGATTTATGAATTGCTATGGATCCTCAGTAGTGTCTCAACAAGCAAAAGTAGGAGGCTTGTGTTGTCCCAAAAGGCAACCCAAGAGGGGGGGTGAATTGGATTTTTATCGCAGAAGCTAAGAGGTAAAAAAAAATTAAAGAACAATAATAAAAATATTTAATCAAATAAACTTATACAATTCACCCAACAATAAATATAAAACAATTTTAAGTAAAGTAAAATAGTAAGGATAGAAGATGCAAACTCTTTATAGTGTTTCGACTTGCTACCCAAGTCTACGTCCACTCTCTCGAACTCCAACTAGTCGAGGTTCCACTAAGTCTCTTGCACTTGACGGAGGCAAGAAATCCTGAGTACAAATAAAGTCCCTTGCACTTGGCGGAGGCAAGAAATCCCGATTACAAAGCCTTTGATTCGGTGAGCTTCAAACACCAATACAAATTGTAATGAAGATGAAGTAGAAATGTAGCAATTCCTCTTAAGTAGGATTAGCTACCACTCATGTACAAAAATGATCTCACTTCAAAGAGACACTATCAAGAATAAAACAATTTCCTTTATGCACTTTTTGATCTAGTAATAAACAATATAGCATAAAGAATTAGAGAGAGATTGAGGTGGCTTTGAGAGCTTGTTATTGTGTCCTTCTCCCTTCAATCTATGCTTCTTTTATAGGCAAAAACACCAAAGAGACGTTGGCCTTTGTGGAAGACAAAATCATTTCTCAATAGTAACTGCATATTAGCTCATTTCAAAAATACAAATAAAATGGCTCCGAATGTTCAAAAAATCTTAAAAAATTCTTAGGTACTCCTCAGTGAGTCTATTTTTAAATGAAGAAAGATTAATTCAATTATAGTGCGCCACGTGAGAGAAATGATCAAAAGTTCATCAACATGTCAAACTGTAAAATTGCTTTTGTCAAAAGTTGTTGGCCAAGTTCAAAATTGTCTAGAAATTCGAATTTGTATTATAACAAATTATATATTTTTGAAAAGCTTATAATGTCTACTTTTATTCAAAATTAGATTCGTGCAAATTTGACTTTTATATTTTGAGATATAATAAAAACACTGTAGTATACTCATTTTGTTTACTAACAGTGTAACTCTGCAGAATGGCTCACTTTGAAAAATTATATCTATCAATCTATAAGTGCAAAACGTGCATATAATATATGAATTTAAAAGCATGTCTACTTTACAAATAAAATTAATTCAGAATTTTATTTATATTATAAGTTATATTTTACTAATTAAAACAAATATCATGCAGATTTCAAGAATGACTTTTTCAGGAAATAATATATGTGATTGATATAATAAACTGATTTAATACAAAATAATATATGTGATGAATTATATATCAAAATATAGATACTTGAGTGTAGTTTCATATAAAATTGACTTTATAATTTTTTGATTTTGTTATAGTAAGATATAATTAATTTACTACACACATGTCTAATTTGACAGCTTTATAATCTAGCACATGTAGTGTATGTAGTTAAGCAACAAACTTAATATTATAAATTGTTCATATTATTTATTATATAAATATATACATATAATAATTTTAATTTGGTTTGTTATTATCAAAATAAATATTAAATCTTGAGGCTAACAATCTCCCCCTTTTTAGTGATGACAAAACAAATATGCAATGCAAGAAATTTATTAAACACATATCATGTATATTCTCCCCCTTTTTGACATCATCAAAAAGATGAACTATATAAACTCCCCCTCAAAATATGCATGAAAAATATTTAGAGATTTTTCCCTTTCAAAAAAATGAATTGATGCAAATAATATTAGCTATATACTTGAGTCTATATGACCAAATTCTCTTTTAATAAAACAAAATCTTTTTTCATTAAGGGGTTTTGTAAAAGTATCCACTAGTTAATATTCGGTATTCACAAATTCTAGTGTTATGTCACTTTTTTGAACATGATCTCCCAAGAAATGATATCTAATATCAATGTATTTTTTTCTTGAGTGTTGAATAGGATTCTTAGAAATATTAATGGCACTAGTATTGTCACACTTAATAGGAATGTGTTTATAATTAAGTCCAAAATCTAGTAAAGTGTGCTTCATCCATAAATTTTGTGCACAACAATTTCTCGCGGCTATATATTCCACTTCGGTTGTAGATAATGCAACTGAATTTTGTTTCTTACTAGTCCAAGAAACTAAAGATTTTTCAAGAAAATGACAAGTTCCACTAGTACTTTTTCTATCTAATTTACATCCTCCAAAATCTGCATCCGAATAACTAGTAAGTTTAAATGAGATTCTTCTAGGATAAAAAAATCCTACATTTATAGTTCCTTTAAGATATTTAAGAATTCTTTTGACGATATGCAAATGAGATTCTTTTGGATTTGCTTGAAATCTAGCACACAAACAAACACTAAACATGATATTGGGACGGCTAGCAGTTAAGTACAATAAACTATCAATCATACCTCTATATAACTTGATGTCTATAGGTTTTCCATTAATATCTTCATCAAGTTTGACTAAGGTACTTTTAAGAGTTCTCATGATCTTAAAATTATCCATCCCAAATCTTTTTAGTAGCTCTTTAGTGTACTTAACTTGATTTATCACAATCCCTTCTTTGAGTTGTTTTATTTGAAAACCAAGAAAGAAATTCAACTCACCCATCATACTCATTTCAAATTTATTTTGCATAGATGAGGCAAAATTTTCACATAAAGATTCATTGGTAGCTCCAAAGATGATGTCATCTACATAAATTTGAACAATAAGTAAATCAGCATTTTCTTTTCTTATGAAAAGAGTATTATCCACTTTTCCCATTGAAAATCTATTTTCTAATAAAAATTTTGAAAGCCTTTTATACCATGATCTAGGGGCTTGTTTCAAACTATATAAAGCTTTTGAAAGTTTGTAAACATAATCAACATATTTCTCATTTTCAAAACCCGGTGGTTGTTCAATATAAACCTCTTCAACAATAAAACCATTTAGAATGGCACTTTTAACATCCATTTGAAATAGTTTAAAATTCATATGAGATTCAAATGCAAGTAATATTCTAATAGCTTCAAGTCTAGCTACGAGAGCAAAAGTCTCTCCATAATCTATTCCTTCTTCTTGATTGAAATCTTGAGCTACAAGTCTTGCCTTATTTCTAATTATATTATCGGATTCGTCAAGTTTATTTTTAAACACCCATTTGGTTCCAATAACCGTGTTATCACTAGGTCTAAGCACTAATTCCCAAACTTTATTTCTTTCAAATTGATTCAATTCTTCTTGCATAACTAAAACCCAAGTTTCATCATTAATAGCATCATTAATAGTTTTGGGCTCAATTTGAGAAATAAAAGACAAGTGTTCATAAATATTTTAATTGATTTCTAGTCTTGCTATAATCACTAGGATCACCAATAATTTGTTCCTGAGGGTGACAAGATTTATACTTCCAAGTTTTTGGCAAATCACAATGTGGTGTTTCATCAAAGTTTTTATACTAGGGGGATTTTCAATTTCTTTTTCCTTATCATTAATATTTAAATTAACTAAATCATCATCAACATCATGATATATAACTTTTTTGCAAAAATGAATCAATTTCATCAAATGTAACATGCATAAATTCTTCAACTACATTAGTTTTTTTATTAAAAACTCTATAAGTTTTACTAGTAATAGAATAACCTAAAAATATACCTTCATCCGATTTTGTATCAAATTTACCAAGATTATCTTTAGTATTTGAAATAAAACATTTACATTCAAACATTTTAAAATAACCAATCTTAGGTTTTCTATCAAACCAAAGTACAAAATGAGTTTTCTTAAGAATTGGTCTAATAAGAACTCAATTTAAAATATAACAAACCGTATTAACTGTTTCGACCCATAAATATTTAAGTAGCTTGTATTCATTAAGTATAGTTCGATCCATTTCTTGTAAAGTTCTATTTTTCCTTTCAACAACTCCATTTTATTGTGGGGTTTTAGGTGTAGAAAAATTGTACTCATATCCATAAGTATTACAAAAATTTTCAAATTCATTATTTTCAAATTCCCCGCCATGATCACTCCTAATTTTTGAAATCATATAACCTTTCTCATTTTGAACCCTTTTACAAAATTTTAAAAATTGAGAACATGCTTCATTCTTGTGAGTCAAAAATAATACCCAAGTGAATCTTGAAAAATTATTAACAATTACAAAAGTATAGAGTTTTCGACCAAGACTAGCAATTTGAGAAGGTCCAAATAAATCTAAATGTAAGAGTTGTAAAGGCCTAGATGTAGAAATTATATTTATAGATTTAAAAGAAGTTTTTCTTTATTTTTTCAATGGATAAGGAGTATAAATTTTATTTTTATCAAATTTGAGTTTAGGTCGGTCAATGAGTAGTTGTTTTCTTGAAAGTTTAGAAATTATATTCATACTATAATGACCTAACCTTCTATGCCATAACCAAGAATCATCATGGAAAACACTCAAACATTTCACATTTTGTTCAACCAAATTATCAAAATCAATAGTATATACATTTTCATCTCTTAAGGCAACAAATACTAAGATATTATTCTTATTAAAAATCTTGCATGCGTTATCTTGAAAAATAATTTTATAACCTTTATCACATAATTGACTAATACTAAGCAAATTATGTTTTAAACCATTAACAAATAAAACATTATCAATAATGAGGAGTTAAGGTTACCAATTTCTCCAATACCAATAATCTTGCTTTTTTGCATTGTCTCCAAAGGTCACATACCCTCCATCTATTTTCGAAATAGAATTAAACTTTGTGTAATCTTCCGTCATATGTTTTGAGCATCCACTATCCAAAAACCACTTATTCTTTCTTGTGGTACTCCTCGTACAAATCTCCTACAAAAATAAATTAGGTTTTAATTTTTGGCACCCAAACTTTCTTGGGTCTAATAATGTTAGCATATGTTCCTTTAGGAATCCAAATAGATGCAATGTTACATTTTCCTTTCCATTTATAATCATTTGGAACTAAAATATTTTTAGGCCCAACTAACAATTTTCTTTTTAATGAGCAATCACATGCATAATGTCCCTTTCCACCACAATAATAACATGTAATAAATGGACTACCTTGATGAGAACTTTTTACAAAATAATTTTTGTAAAACTTTTGTCCTTGACAAGCCTTGTAACCTAATTCGGTTTTATTAAAACTATATTTTTGAGTAGCAAGCAATTTATCTAAATTTTCTTTTCCTTGAATAAATTTAGATAAAGTATTTGTAAACTCTTCAACTCTTTTTCTTAATATATCATTTGTTTCATTCTTAGATATAGAAGTAAGTTGAATTTTCAAATTATCATTTTCATTTTTCAAACTAGCATTTTTATTAGAAATATTTGAAAACTTCTTTTTCAAATCTTTATATTTCTTTCCAAGATTTACTAATTCATTTTGTAATTCATCACATGCATACAATAATTCATCATAAGATAAATTAGAAGTGCTAAAAGTAGAAGAAGATAAGTTTACCTCATTATCACTTTTCTAGTTGCCATGAGACATAAATTAACAATGTCACTTCCACTTGATTTTTTCACTAAGTCACTTTCATCACTTAGATCCGAAGTGGGGGCTTTCATGACTTCTTTTTCTTTCTTCTTCTTCTTTAGAAGTGGACAATTCGGTTTTATGTGTTCACGTTTCTTGCATTCATAACATGTAATATCTTTCTTGGAGAAACTTTCTTTTTGATCACCTCTCCTTTGTCTCCTTTCTTCTTTTTGAGTAGCTTAGTGACTCTTTTTGCAAGATATGCAATTTCATCATCACTTTCTACTTCACTATCATTGGAGTTTTCTTTCATAGTAGACTTTAGAGCAATACTCCTTCTTCTTTTTGACTCTTCCTCGTCTTCATTTCTTTGAGTCATTTCATAGGTCATTAATAACCCTAGAAACTCTTTAATAGAAACTTTTGAAAGATCTTTTACTTCTTGTATTGCCGTCACCTTTGGAGCCCAACTTTTGGTAGAATTTGAAGAATTTTCTTCACAAGAATTTCATCATTAAAACTTTCACCAAGAGAAATCATACTATTAATAATATCAGTAAAACGAGTATACATATCTTTAATAGATTTACTTGATTTCATTATAAATAGTTCATACTCATGTTTAAGCATATTGAGTTTTGTGTCCTTAACTCTACTTGTACATTCATGAGTTATTTCAAGTGTTTTCCAAATATTATGTGCCGTTTTACATGTAGAGACTCTATTAAATTCATTTCTATCTAGAGCACAAAATAATGTATTCATTGCTTTTGCATTAGTAGTAAAATTTTTTATCATTTTCATCCCAATCTTTCTTCTCCTTAACTATTACTTCATTTTCTTTAACAATCATAGGAGTTTTATATCTTTCTTCAATAATATTCCAAATATCATAATCCATTTGTTAAAGATAAATGGTCATCCTAATTTTTTAATAACCACAATCATTTCCATTAAAGAAAGGTGGTCTAGTAATTGATTGACCTTCCATAACCCCATGTGTACCAATGGTTGCCATAATATATGATCTTACCCTAAAAACTTTTTAAGGCCAATATATAGAACCTTGCTCTGATACTAATTATTGTCCCAAAAGGCAACCCAAGAGGGGGGTGAATTGGATTTTTATCGCAAAAGTTAAGAGGTAAAAAAAAATTAAAGAACAATAATAAAAATATTTAATCAAATAAACTTATACAATTCACCCAACAATGAATATAAAACAATTTTAAGTAAAGTAAAAGAGTGAGAATAGAAGATGAAAACTCTTTTATAGTGGTTCGACTTGCTACCCAAGTTTACGTCCACTCTCTTGAGCTCCAACTAGCCGAGATTCCACTAAGTCTCTTGTACTTGACGGAGGCAAGAAATCTCGAGTACAAACAAAGTCCCTTGCACTTAGTGGAGGCAAAAAATCCTGATTACAAAGCTTTTGATTCAGTGAGTTTCAAACACTAATACAAATTGTAATGAAGATGAAGTAGAAATGTAGCAATTCTTCTTAAGTAGGGTTAGCTACCACTCATGTACTAAAATGATCTCACTTCAAAGAGGCACTATCAAGAATAAAACAATTTCCTGTATGCACTCTTTGATCTAGTAATAAACAATATAGCACAAAGAATTAGAAAGAGATTGAGGAAGCTTTGAGAGCTTGTTGTTATATCCTTCTCCCTTTAATCTATGTTCCTTTTATAGGCAAAAACACCAAAGAGACGTTGGCCTTTGTGAAAGATAAAATCATTTCTCAACAGTAATTGCACATTAGCTCATTTCAAAAATTCAAATAAAATGGCTCCAAACGTTCAAAAAAATCTTAAAATATTCTTGGATACTCCTCAATGAGTCTATTTTAAATGCAAAAAGAATTATTAAATTATAGTGTGCCGTTTGAGAGAAATGATCAAAAGTTCATCAACAAACTGCTAGATCTGGTTCAAGGAACTGGATCCAATGTAGATCCGCATTCCCTGTTGAGTCTTTTTCTTCACCCCAATACCTAAATTCAAAAATTAACCCTATTTTCAAAGGGCTTACTTTGTGATACTCCTACAAGGTGATTGACTAATGTTAGCAATTGGAAAACATCCAATAGCTGGCAACGATGTGGTCAGAGAAGGCCGAAAATTTGGAAAAATTGGAGTCAAATTGTTGCGACTGTACCGAAGTGCTTGGGTTTCTACGATGATTTTGTGGACGAAATACTAAATTGACGTAGGGCTTTTGTTCTCAATACTTACCTTCACTTCTATGTATGATCAATTTAAGATTTCATTGAGCCAATTGTTGCAATTAAGCTAGATTGCACGGTCGGTGTTTCTAAAAGAAAAGGGCTGATGATCGGATCCAACTTTTGAGATATTGTAATTTGGCCCCTTGATTTCCTTGTTCCTTATATTTGGTCCCTAACAATTTCTCATTGTTTTTGTTTGGGCCTCCTAAAGTTTCAATTAGTTTAACTGTGTCCCCTAACTTTTTAATTAGTCTCGAAACTTTTCATTTCTTTCAATTAGGTCCTGTAAACTTCTAAATTTCTTAATTAATCCCTAAATTTGAGTATTACAATATACATACATATATATATATATATAGACACGCACGAATTGAGATTTAAATTAGATTTTTAACACTAAAAATGATTTCAATTGACAAGTTTATTAAATTTCAATCACTGGGACGTGGAGGAAATAATAAAAACAGTACAAGGGCATAGTCATCTGTTTAGAAAATATGAAGGATAATTTAGACTTTTAAATAGATAATGACAGGCAAGAAATTTTATAAAAATAGTAGGGGCGAGACTAGAGTTTCGCTTAAATCCAAATTCTCACTTCAACGAGGACATTGATGTGACGCGTAGGCCAACCAGCATGCATCACGTGAAGCAGCTGTCCACCACCCTAGTCTGGCGTGATGGTAACTAGCGTTGAAGTGAAACGAGTTAACTCATCCCATGAGTGGGTTATAACTCAATTTACTAGTTACCTTGACGAGTCAAGTTTATTAACAACAAATAAATGGTATGTGCTTACATTTTTTAACTCCCATGTAATAAGAATTGCGCATGCATTAAAGAATATTCAATTTATTGGATTTATAAGTTATATATATATATATATATAATATGGTTATATGATATATATTTCAAAAAATTATTTTATGACTTAGATGAAAAGTAATGTAAAAAGCCCAAAAGATAATCTTATTTCAGAAAAAAAAAAGAAAGAAAAAATAGAAATGGAAAAGACAAATTCCTAAAGGAATTGGTATGGAGTTCAATATATTTTTAGTTTCTAGTGCTTTACGTGATGATTAACAAGAAGCTTTTTTTGATATACAATGGCTTCTTTTGATATTTATTTAAATTGTACATGAGAATATTGTGATTTCATAATTGTAGTTAACTGATCATTTGAAGTTGTTTAAATAAGATATCTAAATTATCATTTTTTATTTTTGATATGTATGAGTTAATGAGCCAAACCAAGTTGTACGTGAGCTTAGTGCAGGCCAAGTCTAAGCCAAGAAGTTAGCTTACCAAAAAATTAACTAAGTTTATGAGCTTAATTAAATTTAAGTAAACCAAACTTAAATTGAGGTTAGCTTGACTTTATTCAACTATTTCCACCCCTTAAGCCATGTTCGGTTCATAGATATGGATATGGGATGATAAGAGGTAGGTGGGTAACATTCCTGGGAGAAGACGTGTAACAACTAGCTTATCACACGTTTTGTTAGTTTGAGAGGGATCCTGATAGTGGTTATGTACAAAACTTCCCTATCTCTTATCCCATTTTCGGTTCACTGGATGAAAATGGGGAAATTCTGAAAATTACATAAAAGCTCTTTGTTATTGATCTACCCAAAATACCCTCATTGGCACAATTTTGTTACAGTTTTACATTCTTATATAAGCTTGCTATGAAACCCTAGCTCCTCTCTTCTTCCTTCGTAGAGCCGAAGTTCATGGCCTACTAGGGCCGTCATTCACTACAGTGGATGACCAATGACAGTCATCGTTAGCCTTAATAGATGGCCGACAATAGCCATCATTGACATCCCTACAGTTGATTACCCCACTGATTTGTCCCTGTGTTCCTTGTGTGCATGGGTTGCATGTGTGTGACAGTCACAAAGAAAACTTTACAAGACTTGGTTGTTGTGTGGTGCTATGGATGTACACTATTCATTGTGAGAACAGGATAGAGAGATAGTAAGAGTGAGAGAGAGGTGCGGCCTTCAAACGAAATGGCCTTGCGCTGGTATGGTAGTGGAGGTGCAATGGAGGCTCGATGGATGCCGGAAAATTTGCAGTTACTCACATCTAGTACAAGTTGCAAATGAGAAAAGAGGTGAAGAGGATTCAATGCTGGAAATGTCACCAAGGGTATTTTGGTCATATAATAAGTGAATTGTGAGGGCGTTTGGTCCATAAATAATGTTCACTTATACTCTAAGGGGTCGTTTGGTAGGTTGGATAAGATAAGATAGGATAGAGCAAGTTTTGGATGAAGTATCGTGACCGCATAGAGTTTTAGATAATTATCTTGTTTGACAGAGATGACGTATGCAGTGACTAGCGGTAATAGTAAGGGTAGTATTATTCAAATAAGTTAGGTAGGGGTCGGATGAAATTATCCTACCTCTCCCCCAGTATAGTTTATCTAGATTTTAGTCTCATTATTTTCCAATCTCTTTCATACCTAGACTTTATCCGATTCGACTTTATCTCGCCTATCGAACATGGATAAGGGTGGATGAATTATTCTTATCCACATTTACCCGGGTTTCTGGACGAGCCCTAATAGAGGCAAATACAAGTGTTAGACCTTGCTCCTTGTGTAACATAATCTTACCCAATCCAAATACTATCTCAGTCTCATGGTCTTTATCTAAATTTGTTACATGTGATCCAAACGTCTGATAAAAGAGATAAATTTATTCTATCCATCTTTATTTGGCCAACTGAACGTGGCCTTAGTTGTATTACTAAGAGAAAGAGAGAGAGGGATCTTAGCCAAAATAGTGCCCACTAGGCCAAATAAGAAATAGGAGAGAAAGAGAAAATCTCTAGAGTTGGGAAAGATCACTGCCACTATTGCCAAGCACAAAACAAACTCCTCCTACCATTGCTGAAAAGAGGTAATCCCTCTCCTTGCTCGAAATTGTGGGCAAAAAGGGTTGTTTTAGCCATGACTACACCATCAACCAAAAAATGTTTTACAAGAAAAAGTGTAAGTACTATTGTCGTCACTTGTGTGAATAGTACTAGTTGCCATCACTTGAGAAGATGACTAGCTTAACAATTACTATTCATGTTGACGATGTGAACAACGCTACCATCATCAAAGAGGAAGGGCCAGAATCAACAAATCATCTTTGTTGTGGGCCACACTATGATATTTAAGTACTTAAATAAAAAGCTTAGGGAACTAATGTTAGAAATTTAAGGGCAGTTCTTTTACAGTTTTAAATGTACATGCCTCTATTTTTTAAATTAAAATTTTAGAAGTATAATTTTTTTAACTATACTTTAGGTGCACATATTTCAAAAAGTAAATCATATACTCATGAGTTATACTCAGTCTCAAAAACACTTATTTCACTTTGATCCTTTTATTAGTTTCTTAATTTATTCCCTTATTCATATCAATATCAAATGTGTTAATTTTTTACCTAAAAAATAATGTATAAAAGAACATAATTTGAAAAATATACCTTAAAATGTATGCAATACATACTAAAAGAAATAATGTCTCATTTGTCTCTAAAATACTATATCTTAAAGACATGTTTCAATTTTAAAAATACACGCTTTTAAGGTCATAAAAGAATGGCTCCTAAAGTTCTGTAGGCTTATCTAAAATTATTAGGGACCTAAATAAAACAATTTAAAGTATGATGGGTTATTCGGAAAACCTGATGGCTAGATTGAAGGAATCAGAAGCTTAAGGATTCCAGACTAATTAGATTGAAAGTTTTAGGCCCCGATTGAAGAATCTAAGGACATGAGTGAATAAATTAGAAATTAAGAGATCAAACCCTAATTTAAAGGGCAAACTTTGACGCCAAATCTTGGTGAGGCCATAAAATAGTGAATTTAGTTTCTGGCAAAATGATTCTTTTAGAAAAACAAACTATTTTTTGATGTAATTTAAACCGACAATTAGCCTTTAACGAGCAGAAATATTATGCAACCAAGCAGACTTGACATTCTAGACCATAGAAAACAATTTTATAATAAGCAGATTTTTTCAAAAGTTGAAAATAGGGGGCAATATTTAACATACAGAGAGCTTCTAATCAACCTTTTGGATGATATGATTTGGAGAGAGGAGAGAAAGATAACTGTTTTTCATCCAAATAAGTTGTTTGGATTAAGTTTAATTCGCAAGAGAAATTGTAGATGTGAAAAGATTTTTCAAATTTTATATAACATTTATTTTGAGTCTCTCCCAGATTAAAAAGAAAATATAATTATTTAACTCAATCAAATTTTAATGGAAAAATTATCTAATCAAATATAAAAATACTAAAATCAAATGACCGTCGGGCAATTATCTTATCAAAAAAAAAAATCGAATATCTTTTCTTTTCTGATCTTTTCTTTTCTTTCTCCCTTTATCCTCCGACAATTCTTTTCTTCTCCACACAGAAAGGAATAAAAAGAAGTAATAGATAGTCACCCATTCATGAATGATCATTTCCAGGTTCTTTGCCAACTTCAAACCTAGCCTTCGCCGTTGCTTTGCTCTGACACCGGCCTTCAAAGTCGCAAAGATAGAGAGATGATGAGTCAAACAAAAATTTTATCTGCCGACGGCATGAGTAGCCCCTGCCCACCGCATGATCTGGTCCTGGAGATCGAAAAACCCGAGTACAAACGTTGTGAGTACTGCAATGAAGAAATAAGGGGTCCCTCTTATCGATGCCTTCGATGCTCCGATTCAGACCTCCACAAATCCTGTTTGCAACCTTCGGATCAAATTCAACACCCCTTCCACTTCCAGCATCCTCTGTTTCTCAAGAATTCGAACACCATAACCTCGTGCAATGCCTGTATGAAGAAGTACAAAAACCCTACACACAATTGCCTCCTCTGTTCATTTTGTCTCCACTTCAAATGCTCAAAGCTCACGCCCATGATGAAGACTAGCCAAGGGGGAGGAGAAGAGGTACTGCAGCCCGACCACCCCCATACTTTACTCCTCTGTTGTAAAGACGATGAGTATAAAAATTACTATTGCGATTACTGTAGGCGGCCTCTGGATGATCTGCTCTATGTGTGCCTTGAGTGCAATTTGTCGCTACACAAAAATTGTGCCCGACGTCCCTTGATAATCCATCACGCCTTGCACCCCCCGCATCCTCTCAGATCAACGTTTCATCATGAAGAGTACCTCGAATGCTCTTTTTGCGAGGAGATTTGTTGGGCATTTTGTTACAGATGTGAGGAGTGCGGGTATACATTGGATGCTTCTTGTTCTTGTTTCGACCCCATCAAAGACAACACTGATGGGCATGAAATTAGAATACACGGAGGAGGAAATCTGACTCTTCTTCAGCCCAACCACACTTATTCCTTGCTTGTTCTCCAAGACGACATGAATATTAAATCATGCGGAGCGTGTCAAGAAGTCATCAATGACGCCAATGATCCAATCTACTTTTGTTTTAAATGCAAAAAGTTCTTTCACAAGTCATGCACCGAATTATCCAGAGAGATCAATACTCCCATCGACCCTCTTCACCTTCTCAAACTTGAGGATGAGTGCATTAAGTGGCCATTTTTTGAAGGACGTGAGCTGGGAAAGTGTACCTTGTGTGACAAACCTTGTGGAAGTTTTGTCTACCGATGTTCTAATTGTGAAATACTGCTACATCTCAAATGTTTATTATCCTTGCAGCCTACCACAACCTTGATGTCTACAAACCACGATCATCCTCTTGTTCAGTCGAGCGAATCAGCGTCTGAACGCTGGTATGACCATATTAAATGCAGCAAATGCCGAAAGGGCCGTCGCTTTCCTTTCTTCAGCTGTTTCTCTTGTAAGCTTGACCTCCATGCTCATTGCCTTCCAAAGTTACCAACTACAATCAAATCTCCTTATCATCGCCAT
>CAJVSB020000765.1:0-20272 GCA_911865555.2 Thlaspi arvense
TTTTTTTTTAATATTAAAAGAAAATTATTAAAAAAAAAAATTTAAAAATTTGTTCAGAAAACTACCAAAAGTACAAA
The DNA here is from genome assembly GCA_911865555.2 of Thlaspi arvense. Classification (NCBI taxonomy): domain Eukaryota; kingdom Viridiplantae; phylum Streptophyta; class Magnoliopsida; order Brassicales; family Brassicaceae; genus Thlaspi; species Thlaspi arvense. The sequence continues at coordinate 78 of CAJVSB020000765.1, forward strand.
GAAAAAGCTAGAAGCTACCTTAAACCACTTTCTAGAGAGTTCATCTGGGTTTTTTTTCTAATATTAAAAGAAAATTATTTAAAAATTTTAAAAAAATGGTTCAAAAAATTATAAGTTTTTAATTTCTTTTTTTTTAAAAAAAAATCATAACTATTTAGTATAGACAGAGTCATGGAGACTACCTCTTGATTACCAAAACTACGAAGAAAAAGCTAGAGGTTGGCTTCTGTTGGGTGCCTCTTATAATTCGGTTCCCGAAATGACATTGTGACAGTTTGAAGTAATCTCTTTAGAATATCATTGGAACCTTCTTACAATAGGTGACAGCTTAGAGTGTGATGCTAACATTTTGAAAAGATTGTGCGTATTTTCTGTATATTGTCACAAGTGAGACACGAATAAAAAAAGATAAAAAGAGAGCCTTCTGTTGTTATGACAGAAGAAGATGTTTGCAATAGAGAGTGTGTAATCCTTCTGTTCCTAGCAAAAGAAGAGTGTAATACTCTAATCTTATTTTCCTACTTTCAATTGTAGAAGATTTTTGTAAATCGATCATTCAATCTCGTGATTTTTCTGTCTTGAAATTTTCACATAAATCATTGTGTTGTTCTTCTTCCTTCTTTCTGTTCATCTATTATCACAAGTGAGAGACGAATAAAAAAAAAAAAAAGATAAAGGGAGAGTCTTCTATTGTTTTGACAAAAGAAGAAGTTTGTAATAGACAGAGTGTGTATTCCTTCTGTTCCTAACAGAAGAAAAGTGCAATACTCTCACCTTATAATCCTACTTTAAATTGTAGAAAATTTGTTTAAATCGATCATTTAATCACGTGATTTTTCCACCTTAAATTTTTCACATAAATCATTGCCTTGTTCTTCTTGCTACTTTCTGTTCATCTATGTGTGTTCAATCTCTGTAAGGTATGCCGGATATAACACCTTCAACAACTTTCTAGAGTGTTCATTTGGGTTTTGGAATTGAGCCCATCTTCTTTCATTTTGCCCCTCCCATGGAACATAAAATTAAATAAAGAAAGAAAGCAAGAAAGATGGGTAAATTATTCATTTGGCCCCCTAAACCCAATTTGATTTCCATAGTTTCCATTGAAATCAAAAGTACAACATGTTCAGTTTCCAATTAGTTTAATTTTTTAGATAAAAATGTCAATCCTGCACATAAAAAATTTATTTTTTGACATGTAAAGATAGAGTGTGGAGTCAAAGGTTGGCAAAAATAATCTTACACGTATTTTTATTTTATCAAAACCAGAATCTGATAAAAAATTGAGGCGAACAAGCAATTTTTGAGAAGAAATTTGAGTTTCCACGAAAGAGTTAACCAAAACCCAAATGAAATATTAAACCAAATATATTAAAATTAAAAATATGGGAGCAAAAATAAAATGTAGATGAAACCGTGGGACTGAAAATGTAATTTATCCAAAATTAACGAATACGGGAGAAGATAAAAGAGTGTATTGTATGGATTAGAAGGTAATTCAATTCATCATTGCCCTCGTAAGCAACGGACGCCATGAACTTGTTTGGCGTGGGATGTAACAGCAGAGAAGTAGTCGGAAACATTAAGCAATTCCACTCATAATGCCATGCTCAACTCTCTCTCTCTCTCTGTGTCTCTCTCTCTCTCTGTATGTGCATATATGTATATATGAATATATCCGATTAGATTAACTTTCGGCACAGCTTTATGTTGGTATTTGAACTTTATTTGACTTTAAAATTTTGAGATAGTACTAAAAAAATTAACTTATGTTGGAGTTTTGATTTTTATATATAAATAAAGGATAATTCTAGCAAGTAATAATTTTTGTTCATAGCTCCAAGCAAAAGAGCTGCCGTGACGTATGTATAATTAAATGGAGAAGAAGAAAAAAAAAAACTAGTTTTGGTTCTCCGGGAGCCATTCTCATAACATGTGGTGCAACTCCAAAGCATGCCAAAGTGTAAAACTCTTCCTCGCCTGCTGGTGATACTCTTATTTTTGTTTCATTTCCATCAGAAAGCTTCAGAAAAGCTTCCTGGCCATGCCTGAAAGATATCCTCAAACCCTAGGATGATGGTGGCGAAGAAGAGGAAGAAAAGGAAGACAATGACGAAGATGAAGAATAAGAAGATCCTGCATTAACTGATATAAGTCACTCTTTAACTGGTTTTTTGCCTTCCTCCCTGACAGTGTTCCCATTTTGTCAGCCTTTTTTTTTTTTTTTTTAGTCAGACTTGTTTTAAAAATTTGTTTTTTTTGACTGGTTTGAGGCTTCACAGTCTTTTTCACGAACGCGTCAAGCCTTATTGGATTGGGCCTTATATATGGGCAAATTTTATTAGAACTGGTGGGCCTCCGTCCATTACTAGGGCCCTTTAGCCTCCAACTATTTCTTAATTAAGAGTGTTGATCGTTCAGTTTATTCGATTCAATTTTAGATATTATTTAAATTAAATTAAATATATTAATTTTATATTTATTTAATTATAATCATTTTTTTTTTTACGTTAAAAAACTAAACCAATTTAGGCATAATTGATGTTGGTTAACTAATCAGTTTTGTTTTTTTTTTTCAAACAAAAAAAACACATATTTTTCTTCAAAATAAAAATAAAAGAGAATAAAATCAAATATGAGATTTAGTTTTGACATCAAACTTGTATTTTCTTAAAGAAAAATTGAAATTAAGTACAAATTAAGAGTCTAAATAAAAATTTGTAGAAAATTATATATATGTTAAATAAAAAACCAAAGTGGATCACTTTGGTTCAGTTGGATTTTTTTTTAGGATAAAACCAAAAACTGAACTTAACCCAATTCGTCGGTTCAATGGCTTCCTAAACCGAATTAAACTAATTTTTTTTAGAGTTCAATCAGTTTGATTCACTTTTGACTCTGTTTCCAATGGCCGAAATCTATGGTGCTACGTCTTACCACGTACTGAAGACATCGATCAACACAAGGATAATGACTTAACATTGTCCATAACTTCAGCTTGCTGCTCAACAGCGAGACCATATGTCCCAGCTGCAAAATCAGTAAGTTACAATTCTATTTCCGAAAAAGAACAAGAAGAAGAAGGCAGCAGGAGAGAGCTGCATTGGCCTATAACGTCTCCGCGTAACTGGCGGCCAGCTTCTCATCTCACTTTCCCTCCCAAACAAGTCCTTTCAGAACTTTCCGTTGCACAGAGCGTGATATGCTTTTCTTAAACGTGACGTCCATGTCAGATATTGTCAAGATGCTAGAAAATTGCTACTCCACCCGAAAACTCTACCCCAACCCAACTGCTTATAGTTTTTGGTTAATTTACGTCACATAGCAAGAAGTACATATGCAGATTTGAAGAACAGTATATGGTAACCTAAAATTACACACACACACATATTATATATATATATATAATATGGAGTGATAAGCCTATTTACAAGCTACTATATTTATAAGAAGTGCTGAAAAATGGTAATTATTAAAAAATTGATAAAAGTATAGAAGTTGGAGATTTTTGTAAATTTTATTAAAAAATATGAAAAATTAATAAATTGATATTTGATAAAATAATTGTAATAAATGCTTCTTATGTTAAATTACATAATTATCATTCTTTTAAAAAGCGATATATGCCCCTATAAAATAAAATTTTTTGTGTTGTAAATACAATTTTGAAATTATTAAAATAAAAAATAAATAAATTATTGATAATTATATAAACTATTAATAATTTTTAATAATTTATATAAATTATTAGTAATTTTTAAAATCTAACTCTTGACATTCTTCTTTTCAATATAATATTGCTTTCATTTAAAACATATAATTTCACTTATACTTATATTGTAATTTAAATTTTGATTTAATTAAAATAAATAACTGTACGATAATATCTTTGTTGATTTGGATAAGAGTAAAATAGGATTATAATAAAAATGTTAGAGTATATTTGTCTAATAAAAAATTTAATTATTTATAATTATACTATTAGCTAAAAGAAGTAGGAAATTAGATACTTCTATTTCTAGCTATTTTTATCTGAAATTTAGAGAAAAATAATGTGAGAAACAATAGCACAAATAGGTAAAAACTGCCAAAAAATAGTGAAAAAATCTTTATAATAGCATAATTTTTGTTAATTATAAGTGATAGAAATCTAAAATTAAGAAAAAAAACATGTATAAAATAATAATAAGAAAAAAATTCAATTAATTAAAAATACCTAACAATTCATCTTTCTTCTAGGGTGTGCTAACCATAATTTTAGTTTGATTATTAATAATTAGATTTGATTTGTTAGTATTTTAATTTTAATACTTTAGAAACCAAACCAATTTAATTATATATCAAACCAAACCAATGGTTTGATTTGATTTAAATATTTTAATATAAATAAATATTATTAATAATTTATTTTATTATCAAATATGTATGTGTATACAAATATGTATATATGTGTATATATGTGTGTGTGTGTGTATATATATATACATATTCGTATAACCATTATTATATATACATAACATATATTTTCATATATATATATATATATAAACACATATATTCATATCAATATAAAAATATGTATGAGTGTGAGCACGCAAACACATATATATATGCGTATATATACATGTATAAATAAGTAGATACACATATACATACACACACATAAATAAATAATCAATTGATACATGTGTATATATAAAACACTTATACTAAATCTTACGTTATTGATTTGGTAAAAATCAATAAATAAGATTAATTATAATTATTTTTTATTATATTAATTTGTAACTATCTTTTACTATATTAATTTATAGTTATTTTTCACATTTATAAATTGATATAGTGGAAGATTGTTATAAATTAATATAGTGAAAAATAGTTACAATTTATCTCATTCACTAATTTTGAACAAATCAATTGTATAAGATTTAATATAAATATTTTTACATTTATACTAATATTAATTGATCTATTATTTATCTCTCACACACACACTCTCTCTCTATATGTGTGGGCATGCATGCATGTGCATACATATATGGATATAATCACACAATTGTGCATATATATGTGTGTGTATATATATGCATGTTTGTATACATGTATATATGTACCTGTATATTCATATATAATATAAATATATATATATTATATGTATATATATATTTATATAAGTAGATAAAATTTATATATGTGTCCATATATATAAGTATGTATATATATGTGTGTGTATACATATATATGTGTGTGTGTGTGTGTGTGCACGTGCACGCACACACATATAAGTATATATTTATATAAATATATGTACGTGTGTGTGTATATATATATTAATATTTTTTATAAGAAAAAATATTTTCAAAATTTTAATTTTTAATTTAGAATACTTTGACCAAACTAAACTAAATTAAATTTAAAACAACTAAACTATATTCTAAAATTTAATTTAATTTAATTAATTAGTTTGATTTTACACACCTCTTCTTTCTTCAAAACCTGTCTACCACCTCTATTTTTCCCATTTTAAATTGGAGCTTCTGATTGCAATTTTAACCCACCTTGCAGCCTCTCAAATTATGAAATAACCTAATAAGCCGTAATACAAAAATTTTAAAAGCCTTTTTGTCCCTCCTGTTTGTTCACCTGTATTCTCTTCTCAGCACTTCTGTAGATTTTGCTGCCTAATTCCTTTGCTTCTGTGGCCATTATACAAACATGTGTAACGCTATTTGCCACAATAAGTTTATTTCCCTAAATTTTCTATCTTTATTTTTTATTACTTAATTTTATACAAAAAATAAAAACTTTAAAAATTTTAATTTTTAAAAACTGATTTTACTAATTTTTTATGAGTTTCTGATTTGTTTATTTTTTATTTTTGTTTACATTCAAATAAAACACATGATATGAAAAAGAAATAAATAAAAATACTTATTTTTTATTTTTTTATATTTGCATATGAAACTATTAGGAATGACCAAACAAGAAAATAATTCTTTTTTTAAAAAAACCCTAAAGTTATAAAAATTGGCAGCTGATGAGAAGTTCTCCCCGGCCTCAAAACAATTTGATGAAGAGGCAATGGCTCTTCATGATGCATAAAAATTCCAGTGGAAAAAGCCCAAAAAAGTTGTCATTTTTTGACTTTTTGCTATTAATTTGCCCTTTTTAATGAAAAAAGTAGAAAAAAAACCATTTAAAAAAAACAAACAAAGATCTAGGCACCTAATTACTTATGAGCACTGCCCAACTTTTAACTTTAAGTCTAACTAAAAAATGCCAAACAAGCCTTTAGTGTGTTGTTCAAGACTATACACCAGGAATAAAGAAATCATTAATTAAATTAATTTAGTGATAGATTTACTTTATTGAAGGGTTTTGGATTTTGAAGTTGGTCCAAAAGCTAATAAAAAAAGCTCGAGATCAATTAAAAACTAGAAAAAGAACTTCTTAAAAAATAATATAATAAGTAAATCATAAATTCATAAGTCCCAAAATTAACCCACAGTAAATTATTAGGCACAAGTATTTCAACAAATTAAATTTAATTTAGCCGGGCAACTTTCGGTCCATATGCCAAGTGGAAAACAAGGTTACGTATCTGACTCATGTTTTTTCCAATTAAATTTATTATTAATTTTAAAATGTACTAAAAAATGATTTTCTATTTTTTTTGCGAAAATAATTCAAATTTCAAATTCAAGGAAATCGATTTACCCACCTCTTAAATTTCAATCAACAAAGGATAAATATTTCTTTTGTTCTTTAAGGTGCTTTACATAATTATTCCACTTCAAATTCAAAATTTTTACAGAGAAAATTATAAAAGATAATCATTGAACTAAACTTAACTACTATATTAATTTTTCAAAAATTATTATTAAAAGATAAATTAAAATTATATAATTTAAGCAAAAATATTATATACATTAGTTAAAACCATCTCGGATGTCACAACCCAGATATTGGATTTGTGGATGTCACAACCCAGGTATTGGATTTGTGACTGATATTAAAGTTAGAATAAGTTCCAATCTCACAAACCTAACAGATAACTCAAAATTTATTAAACCAAATTCTTATATAAAATCAAAAACAAAATTTAAATTCAAATCTCAACTAAACAATTTGTATATCAACAAAACAAACCTATATGTTGTTAAATGGAGCTAATTAAGAGACCCAATAATACAAAATCTAACAAAAAACTAAAAACAAATAATTAACTCCTATGATCAAGAGAGCAAAATAGCAAGATCGGTGGACTCCTTTTAACCGGTAAGATCTGACTAAATATTGAATTTTGAATCTGAAAAATAATAAGGGTGAGTTGATAGATCTAATGAATAATAACATGTATCGTAAGAATAAGGGACAACTATAACAAATATAATAAAAAACTGTATAGAAAACAGAATTTAACAGACATCTAGAATTTAGAGGGTTCGTAATTTAAAACATGACTGAAATCAAAAATCAGGATGACAACACTAAGTCTACCAGAAATTAAAATGACAATCATTTAATATGTTAGTATATAGATATATAGGTCTCCTATGTTAGCCCAACATGATAATCTAGTATCACTCCTACTAATTAAGGATCCAGTCTAGACTCTAGAGTATACTTAGTCTAAAAATCCAAAACATCCTTAAAACAGTTTTCCATAAATAAACATAAATAATTTAATAGAATTTTTTACTTATAAATACAAACAGAATTAAACATAATTAACAAATAACTTTTCAAAATAATTTTAGAAATTACATACATGTCCCTTGTTATACTTTTATAATAGAATTTAATTTAATTTTCAGAAATCAAATATATCAGATAAAATTAAAATTTATAACTAAAATGAAAAATAATAAATACTCACAAATATATATTATTACTCACATAACTGAGTAAATACTTATATGGAACACTAGGGTATTGAAGTAGATATAAATACTCATAAATGTATACTCATAGATGTATATTATTACTAAACTAGTCTTGAATCAGTTATAAGGTGTTGAACCAGATATAAATTGGTCATTAGGTCACTGAATCGGTCTTGAATCAATCTATAAATCACTGAATCAGCCCTGAACCAACTTGTTATGTATTGAACTAGCCTTATAACTCACTGAACCAGTTATTTATCCACTGAACCCCCCTTCCCCCTTATTTAAGTAGAAGACCAATCTAAAATCTACTAAATCGGATATAAACACACTAAATCGGTCTATTTACACACAAAATTAGTCTTTAATTCATTAAACCGGTCCAATATGTCACCAAATCGGTGATTACAACCCCTAATTCCATGGTTTAAGACTTACAATAGATGTAACAACCCTAAATTGACATTAAATTGGTTGGTTTAAGTGTTAAACTAATGTATTTTGCCTTTGAATTGGAAGTGAATTAGTGACTAATCCCTTGAACCGGTTGGTTTTTCAGTTTCCTACTTAATAATTTATTTTTTTTCTAATCCGAATCCAAGATCCAAATTTGTTTTTGAAACCCAAACCCGAACACCTAACCTAGTCTAACTCAATCCAATCGACCTAAACTAAAGGCCCAAATCAATTAAGGGGTTGGCCTAATGGCCTAGCCCAAACCAAAGTCCGATTCGAGGAACCAGGTCACTGGCAAACCTAAACTACCAATCGGGTGTAATAACCCAATTTAAAATAAAAATAGTTAATTAATTAATTAATTTAATTAGGGGTGTAATTGAGGAAAACTAGAAATTTAGGGGATTATTTGGAAATATTAGAAGTTTGGGGTCAATTTGGGAATCTGGAAAGTATGGGATTTCATTGAAATTTGTCAGGGACTAAATTGAAGAAAAACAAAATTTGAGGACTAGATCTAAAGAAAACAGAAATTTTGGTCCAAATCAGTGGCCGAAACTTTTGACGCTGAATTCACCGTGATAGTTGAAGTTTTCGGCGAATTGTTCACACCGCTGAGTGCGTATTTAAGAGAGGAACGAAAGCCCTCTCTCATTTTGGAAATCAGGTGAGTTTAGAGAAAGAAATTGAGAGTTTTCTACAATTGGGTTTGTTTGTGATCCATGAAGAGATCTTGGAAAATTTTTTGGTGATTTATTAGTTTTGATCTGATTATTGGGCGTAGTTCAACTCGTTTTGCTCAAATTTACAAATTTCGAGTATTGATTGACAAGGTATGTGGGTTTTTCTATTTTATTTTGAATTTTTATAATTTATTTTTGAATTTTAGAGGGGTACAGACCCAGTTAATCCCGGTGAAAAAGGGGCGGGACCCGGTGATCCGAGTCCCCTACAGTGTCCAGGCCATTGGGCCCAGACTGGCCAACAGGCTAGGCGGCCCACGGACTAGAAGTCGTGGGCCGGGCTTTCATAAAAAAAAATATATATATATATATGTGTGTGTGTTGATGCGGGTCGGTGGCCTGAGCCGGTTGAGCCAAGCCAAGCCGGCGGGCGCCGGCTGAGTGAGCCAAGCCGAGCCGTGGCTAAAAAAAAAAAAGAAGAATAGTTGACTGAACCGGCCAGTGAGTTTGACCGGCGGTTCAGTGGTCAAATGACCTCGGAATTGGGAAGTTGAGCCAGTTCTGGAATCAGGGAGAAAAGACCTATTGAACCGAGTTGGTTTGGGGGTTCAGGGAGGTCCGATTCGACCAGAAATTTAGTACTTTTGATTGAACCGGCCGGTTTAAGGTAAATTAATGATAAATTAACTGGTTCAGCTTTATTTTGGCCCATTTTTGACCGGTTCATTTGGTTCATAGAGTTTTTGGGCCTTCTGAATTTGATTTTGAGAGTTTCGTGGCTAAACGAGTTTGGGATGAGATAGTTTTAGGCTAGTTTAGGCTGGTTCAAAGGTTTTGGCAATCGGTTCATTATGGTTCGGGATTTTAAGGGTTGGTTCACTATTGTTAAGGGTTGTTAAGTAAGAATCGATGGTATTAGTGAGTCGTGTGGGTCCCGTGATAGGTTTTGGTGCCTTAAAATGCGTGCCAAGGGTCCCGGGATAGGATTTAAGCGGTTTCGGGCTATTAAGCCCGTTTCTTGTATTGATTTTGGTATTGGTGATAATTTTGTGTAGTTTTGATTATAGATACGGTTGATGGGGTATATCCTGACTGGTGAGTCGGGTGGAGGTGACTCGGGACTTCTCTATTGGCTTGGTTGCTGTACAGTGAGTGATGATACCCTCTCTATGCCTGTGTTTTCAAACTATGGTTTTCTGACATGATGATTATGTGGTTTTGAAACTGTATTTTGACTATATTATACTCGGGATATGTGTTATGTGTTTTATGAACTGTTAGTGAGATATGTTGGTTTGTGATACTGACTTTTGAGATGTAAACTGTATATGAGTATGTATACCTGTTTTTGACTTATACATGAGGTTGGTATTGTGAGATGTGTTTTGGGGACGTCAAGTGGCTCGGCTGGAGGATAGCGATGCTGTGGCGTCCAGTGCGAGGGCCCTGGGTTTGAGATGAGGTGATAGGGACCGTAGGTGGGAGAGGCCGCAGACATGTTACACACTGTCATGTTGTATTGGGATGGCAAGCTCAGCCGACGGACGGTGGACCGTAGCGTATAGGGAGTACCTTGGCCTAGCGATGAGATGAGTTGTGTGGCTAAAGGCTCAGCCAGCGGACGGTGTGCTACCGTAGCGTGCGAGGAGTACATTGGCCCAGTGATTGATGCGATGTGATGATTGATTACATTAATATCTCACATATGTGTTTTGATTACTACTCACTATATATATATGTGTATGTATGATTTTGTACTTGTGGCGTGATACATATCCCAATATGCATAGATAGGTATCATCTGTACGCACTAAGTTTCGCGAGTCATGCTTTTATTATCATTCCAGATCAGGTTGGCTGATCGTGTTTCAGTTAGTGGAGATTTGACTTGAGCTTCGGATTTCGATTGACGTTCGGGCACATTTCATTATGTTACTGTTTTGTACTTTAGATTGCTCCTTTGTTATTCTCAGACAAGATTTTGGTTTGTATTTAAGGATTGATTTTGTATGACGTACTCCATTATCCTCATATGATATGATGGTTTAAATCATGTGAGAGTGTTTTGAGGCTGACTAGAGTCGGTGGGCCCTAATGCCTGTCACGGGCCCGGGATCGGGGCGTGACATCGGGTCTATCTTCCAAGCCCAGTTCTCTGCAACCCATTCCTGATCATTCTAACCCAAATTTCAAGTGATTTATCTAAAATTTCTTTGAGATTTCTTGTATATCAAATTTAGAATGGACAGGAGACCACAAAAGTTTCTAGAATTTGGCTTTTAAATAGCTTAGTTTTGCTAAAATTAAACTTGAAAGTTTCGGTAATGGTAGACTAATGACAAAATAATAACAATAAAATCAACAAGATTAGAGTGCCAATTTTCAAAAATTGATTGAGGGCTTCTCATTTATACCTCCAATTGCACATTATATATCAAAATTTTTGAGATAATAGCTTCCAATTTGATGGAATTTGATAATTCTTATAGCATAAATCTGAAAGTTTAAAGATAAACTCAAAATCAAATTTTCTAATATTTTTAATTTGGTTCTCAGATTCTTAGTCAATTACAATTTAGTCCCTATCAACTCATATTATTTCTATTTGGGCCCAGAAGTTGGATTTGTTCAATTGAGTCCTCTAATTTCCAATTAGACCCTCTAACTTTTTGTTTTTTTTAATTAGACCTTCAAACTCTTAAATATTTTAATTAATCCCAAAAATTAGAAATATTATATTAAAACTACTAAAAGGTTAAAGTTATTCAATTCAGTTTGAATAATCTTAAAAATTAATATGACCATTCATATTAATATGTTTTTCATAAAAAAATTGAAAAATAAATTATCAAAAAATCAACGATTGCAAATCTCGATATTGAGGCTTGAACATCTTTCATTCAATTATTGGGACTTTCTTAAATTGTAATAAAAAAAATTTCTTATAATTTTATTATGTAATTAATGCAAAGAATGGCGCTTTTTTGAGAATTTTCTAATTTTCAAAGTGCAGGATTTGTTTTAAAAAATAAAAATAAAAGCAAAAAAAAGGGCTTTGACTTGACCAAACAAAGCCAACAAAGGAAAAACGTGTACATATCGAGGAACACGTGTATGGTTGATTGGGAATCCGCATACCGTAAAGAGGCTCCCATGTTTTGTGGTCCAAGTCCACTGTTACGACAAACCGATTACCAATTTTGTGTCATCCAATCAATCATTGCCACGTGAGTGATGTACAACCATCTTTCGGCGTAGTGGATTTCTAAATTCCCGGTAAATTTGACGGTCCGGATCCTCGCGGTCTCAACCATGTGGTCGAAACGGATCCGAAACACGTTAAAGCAACGTGTGGGACGTTCAAATTTTTGAGTTTGGGTGGGAATAAAAATAAAAATTTTTAAAAATTATATTCGACAAGTGTTTTAAGTTACATATTTTAATTTTTTTAGAATAAGAATTTTATTAAATAAAGTAATTCAGATTTTATTACTAAAATGAAAAAAATTAGATTCTATTCTATTATTTGTTTGTACAATTATTATATTATTTATTTGATTATCTCAAAATAAATTTTGTTCATATACTTTTACCATCTTTTTTAAAAAATATACTTTTATGGATTCGAATACGGGTGTCCTTCGTGAGATATATGAAATGTTAACACTAAGACCACACCCATAGAATTTGTAAGGTGGGCTTTTAGTGTGTTTCTAGACTTATTATTTTTAAAAAATATTAAATTTGTTACCCAAAAATATTAAAATTTAAAATTAATAAAAAAATGTAAATAAAGAAGTTGGAATATTTATAATTTTATTAAAAATTTGAATTGTTTATAATGATACCATTAATTATAAGAGAAAAGAGTTTGCGTACTTCTAATTTTTGACTTTTTTAATTAAAATTTTTAAAAAAATTAATTCAAAAATAAAAATTTTAAGCAGTAAATTCAATTTCTTGTAATAAAAATAAAAATTTGTTAGAAATAAATTTTCACAAACAGGCACGTTATCTTATAAATTTATATATATTTTTGTTTTATTATTTGCATAACTCTTTATAGTAAATTTTGAAAAATAATAAGTGGAAATTTTTCATAATCTTATTTTTAATAATCATAAATATATTGTTCAAAAACTTAGCAAAACATTGCTTATCAGGATTCCGGAAACTCATTCATTACCCTTAGCGAAGAGCATTCTCATTTGCTAGTCTAAGAAAAATAAAAATAAAAAACATACTATCTTTGTAGTAAATTAATTAAAATTATATTTTTATTTTTATATATTAAAGATTGATGCCAACGGGTAACATTTGATTAAAAAAAAAATGTCAAAAATTGAACATTTGAGCCCACTAAAATATATAAACACTCCACCAATTAAACTAAATTCTTAGTTTTATATTTTAAATAAAAATAATATAAAAATATAACAACCTATCTTTGTTCATTTATCATAATAGTCAAGCAAGAAAATTCTAAAGCTTAAATTTCTAAAGAGAGAATTTTCAATTTTCTAGAACTTGACTAGGAAAAACAGAATTTCTAAGTTTAGAGCTTCTTTAAAAGCTCAAAGTGTGACTCTAAACATATATTTAAAAAATTGATTTTTAAACTGTTAAAATTCCTAAAATTATATTTTTTTTTCATGACAAATACTTTGAGATACCTTGTCCTTTTGGGTTTTCAAAATTTCTTAACCCATTTTCATTTTATGAGGGAAAAAAATCGAAACAACGAGACCCCGGAAATTGGAACCAATGCGCATGCTTCTGAAAAAACAAAAATTTTTTTTAATGGAAAAATTATTTTTATAATAAAGGAAAGAAAGTTTTATTTAAGATAAAAAAAATCATATTTTAAAAAAATTTTAAGTGATAAAAAAAAGTCAGATTTTATTTCATCACGGAAAAGTCTTAACCAAAGAAATAAAAACCTCCGGTAGAAAGTACGAACAGCTTATGTACGGCCCCGCAGCCCTCGGAGCGCAGCGAAGTCAGCATTTTAGGCTTCTCTAATCAACTTACCTTTCAGTTTGACCCCTCTCTATCCCTCTCTCTCTCTACAATTGACAATCCGCTAATCCAAACTTCCAGTCTCGTCTCAGCACCGCGTGCCGACTACATTTCTCTCTCACAGTCACTCTCTCTTTCTGTATCGACACGTCCTTCCATTCCATCACGTTTCGAAATCTCAATCCCCATTAAAGCGTACCGGGGACGGATTTCCTTCATCGACACAAGACACTCACTGTCCAACTTCCATCTCTTCCATTTCCACCACCGCAACACACCACTTACAGACAATCTCACAGTAGAACAAAATAGCTACGCACAAAACGCTCTCGTACAAATCTGTCCCGACCTCAATTTGACAAAACAAACACCAAAATCATGAGAAATCTCCGGGTTTTCAAGCTAGGCCGCAACGTCGTGAAGATCTTCAAATGGGCAATTCCAAGAAGAAGATCTCCGAAAACTTATCAGAGGTTAAACCCACCGAGCTCGCCAACCAAACACAGGTCAAGGCTCCGCAATTGGGGTAGAGGACTCTATTTCCGGAGGTCCAAGCCCGGGTACGTTCGGTCGGATGGTGAACCGACGAAGGGCCACCCGGTGGCCGTACCCAAGGGGCACTTGGCAGTTTACGTGGGGGAGAGAGAAGACGACGCGCAGAGGTACTTGGTGCCTGTAATCTACTTCAATCACCCACTTTTTGGGGACTTGTTGAAGGAGGCAGAGAAGGTTTATGGGTACAACCACCCAGGTGGGATCCAGATTCCCTGCCGGGTATCCGAGTTTGAGAGCGTCCAGACCCAAATCGCAGCCGGCGGTGGCAGGAGGAGGTGGAGATTGCGGCTGGGGCGGTTATGTTGATTGGATGGGTTTGGGATGTAATTTCTGTGGTTGACGAATGTAGACATTCTCTCATAATAATTTCCAGAAGCATAGTTGTATAAGTTAGTTTTGATTTCTAAATTAACCCAATATTTTCGCTGGGCTTATCCTATATCTTCTTACAAGGCTAGCATTTCTTTTGTTGTCTTTTTTCCTTCTTTTAATATCTATCACCCAAATACTTTGACACGGTTCTTAAGTTATAAATTTATATTCATATTTAAATAAAATATAATTAAAAACTATTTATGTTAATATTATTTATAATAATTTATAGATATTATTTTAATAATTTATTAAATTTAAATTTAAATTTAAATTTTTTAATAATAACATCTAGCATATTTTATATAATATAATTTTATATTTACAAACAGAGGTAGGGCGGATATCAGAGTTACGTGTTACTCTGGTAGAAATGAACGGAAGGTAACATGGAAATCAAGGTAAGTTCTTTGTCGTGTAACTATTCGGCTCTAAAAACGTAAACTACTTTTGCTTCCATCAACAGAGATGTATCGATGTAACTGTATATTGGGAGAAAGAGTTAGTAGACAACTTGGAAGAGAGTGAGGCTGTTGCAGAAGAAGTTTCGACCGCATCAACCATTATTCAAAAAATCTAAACTGATTTGGGTTAACTCCGCTGTTTCCATCTTGGTTGCCAATGCGACGGAGGACGGGGGCATTTCAGCGTTGTGCCTCACGGTTATGGGCGTGGATAATGCCAGGCGGGATAGAAGATGATCGCCGGCGGGAATAGGAAGGGGAAAGATCAGAGGTGATGGCGGCACAAGTTGTGGTCGGAAGAGAAGGGAACCGGAGGCCAGAGTTTTTCTAGAGAAATTTTAAACTATTTTATCTTTTAATTAATTTGACATTATGATACAAGATAATAATAATATGCCACGTGTAATGAAAAATGTTGAGCCAGATATCAAATGCCCATGTGTTGTTGCCGGAAAGTTATACCTATCCCAAAGTGCGGTGGATAACAACGCACCAACGACCTCTTGCTTCACCTGCACAAATGCTCACGGTGAAACTAAGACTTAAATCTTTTTTACCGAGTTCTAGCCTATCCAATTCTTGGTTATTAACACAGATTCTTTCTTTTTTTTCTTATTTGTCACGAATATTTTTATTTATTTTATAATTTAAAATTAATTCTATTTGAGATGTATGATTATTCTTATCAAAAATTATACCTATCAAGTATTATTCAAAATGTATAATTGTTCTTATCACAAAGTTATATATATCCCAAAGTGCGGTGGATAACAACCCACCAATAACCTCACATTTCACCTGCACAAATGCTCAAGGTGAAACTAAGAATTAATCTTTTTACCGAGTTCTAACCTATCCAATTCTTGTTCATTAACAAAGTTTTTTTTTTTTTTTTTTTGTCACAAATATTTTTATTTATTTTACAGTTTAAAATTAATACTGTTCGAACTACATAATTGTTCTTTTCTAAAAATGCACACTTTCACAAAATTGAATATAATCTATTTTTATGAATAAATAAATATTTTATTATATTTATTCACATTCGTAAATTACTTATTGACTAAGATTCTTACAATTTGTTTGAAAACTTTGGAGACAAAAAGAGAAGACATTATTATGATTTCTCTGCATGAAGAGGGAAAAAGTTTTAATTTCTCATCTCATTTAAATAATTGTAAAAGATTTAAATCAAATATAACAGTCTTCTTTTTAAAATTTTGGAGGAATTAAAAATAAATATTTTTAAAAAAATCTTAAATTTTTTAATTTCTCGTCTTATTTAAATAATTGTAAAAGATTTAAATCAAATATAATGGTCTTCTTTTTAAAATTTTGGAGGAATTAAAAATAAATATTTTTAAAAAAATCTTGAATTTTCTTCATTTTACTTGTACAACTCAATTCAAATAAGTAACTCAAAAGAAAAGAATTATCTTTCTTATTTTGTTCTCTCTCCAGATCTCTCAATCCAAACAAGCCAGCATAAAATTAAATATAAAGGAGACAAATGCTAAGTCGTTAAATTGCTTCTCATTTATGAACGAAAAGGAAAGGAGATGACATTTTTGTAGGCTTTGCTTTTGAAAAACAGAAATAAAGTTTTTGCAAGCTTGTAAAGTAAGTAAACAGAATCAGAAATAGGAAAGCGCATTGGATTAGGTGAAAAATGTTTGCTTTACACACCATAATTTTTGTACTTTCTAAACACATGCTGATGGACTTCCACCTCAGCTACGACGTAGCAATAGCAGGTGAATGGGAGGCTCTGTTTGGGTGATTCGAAAAATACATAGGCATCTGCACATAGCATAAGCACTATTACATATTCTAATTGCTAATTTTTTTTTACCATTAACAAATTACCCTAAATGTGGACAAAGATTTAGAATAGTAATCGACAAACGAAATGGCCAACGAAAAGGTAAATCGATGCAAAAAGAAGCATGCTTCTTCTGAATAGAAATTGATTAGTCGTATAAGAGATAAAATGTTCAATGTATCAGTTATCATTTTATTGTTACTTATACTATATAGGTGAAATTTGCAATATTATTTGCTTAGTTGGCTTATATGGAATTTAAATTATTTTGTTGTGAATAAAAATGGGTATGTCTGGTTAATTGTTTTGAAAAAAAAAAAATCAACTTTTATGATGAACATTTAGTTGTTTTTCAAAAATATATTTTTTTTCTTAAATAGGCAAATATATAAAAGTGTACTTTTTTCCATAATAAAACATTAAAAAGCCAAAATAAGACACAAATTAACTTATTGTAAAGTCTTTTTGAACTCTTTTATTCTCCAACCAAACAAGCTCAATAAAAAGCCAAATTCTTTCTCTAAAGTTAAAACCTAATATTTTGGCCTAATACTTTATTGCCGTATATTTCACAGGAGATGTGAAAGG
Organism: Thlaspi arvense; assembly: GCA_911865555.2. Taxonomy (NCBI): domain Eukaryota; kingdom Viridiplantae; phylum Streptophyta; class Magnoliopsida; order Brassicales; family Brassicaceae; genus Thlaspi; species Thlaspi arvense. Next base: position 17,926 of record CAJVSB020000765.1, read on the forward strand.
AGATGGACTCAAGAGAGAGAAAAAAAAAACCTATTTTAAGTAACAAATTAAGGTAAAGATAAACATATTTATTTCTTTTTGTTATATATTTTTTCTTATTTATATTCTGAAGAACATTTTAATGAATATGAAATATTTTTTAAAATTATATATATATTATTAAGATTAATTCTAATAATAAAAAAACTCTATCAATAAAGCAGTAATTTTGAATTCAAATTCTTTTTTACCCCAATTATTATAATGTTTTTCAAATGACCCTAAAAAAAATGCAAAGAAGGGCCGAATTTTGAATCTTTTCCATGGAATCCCAAGATTACCCACGCCAAAATACGGGAACTACATGTCAGGACAAAGCCAGCAATGCATGCACTCTGGCTTTTTCTGTCGACAAAGGAGAGCGGAATTTTAGACAAAAGAAGCTTGCTTTTTATGTGGAAAGAAAGCATGTTCATCAGCATCATAGCATGTGAAAAATATTTGGCTGCTAATCCAAACAGGATCCTACGCAGCACACACGACACAACGGTGGCCGTGGAACGGATCCCTTGGAAAGAAAAGCAGATTTGATCGAAGATGAAAGATTAAAGCAAAAACAAAATGGGTGCAGGATAAATTCCTCACCCATTGAGATAGAGAGAGAAAAAGAAGAAAGGGTGTGTTTGGTTGGTGCAAGTGGTGGATAATTCATTAATTCTTTGCTCGGTTGAGTGTGTGTGATAAAGAGAAGGGCCACGGCTTCTGTTCAGTTTGGTTTGGCTTTTCCGGCTTTAAAGTTTTTTCATAAAATTAAAAGCATTTTTGTTGCTGGGATGCCAAACCAAATTGAGTTTGAAGGAAATGAACCGGACGAAATAGTTGGACTCAGTTTGGGTTTTGTTTTTGGGTACAACCCTAGTGGTAGGAGGTTGACACGGCTAATAATCCCCTAAAATCAGAGGGGAGAAAGATGAATATAATGGAAGAAAACCCCGAAAAAAAAAGACCAATGAAAAAATGCCATTGATTTAAGACATGTCCAGTCACATCAACAATGGCCAAACCAGGTTTGATGAGCTGAGGACGAAACGAGTCTTATCGGACCCAGACAGAAGCACTCCAATCATATGAATGCTACCAGCCGAGTGAATTCGGTGTCTCTTCTGTAATCTGCTTGAGTATTTTTTCGTTCTTTTTTCTGGTTAGATGACTTGTACTGCAGTACATCGTAATCTATTCCAGACGAGATTTTTTCTAAAAGCAAGCTTCTTCAAAGAAGAATAAAATCATGGCTATTGAAACATTCCTTGTAGATATTTTCCTGGTTTACAGACCCATCTCCAACCCTCTTCCCAAGAACAAGAAAAAAATGAGAACCGGGGGGGGGGGGTGTGTGGGGGGTTGAAGAAAGTAGAGTTCTATAAACAGCATGAGATTCTATAAACATATGTAAGAGTATGAAAATAACCTGCAACAGAAGGTTAAGAAAAATTGTGTAGCTCTAATAATGCTGAACATATTATTCTCGAGTTAAGATAGCTCCTAATGATTCTGAAAACAAAAACACGACAAAAAAAAATTTGCTGAAAACTCTGTTGTTTGCAAATTGTTTTAATTAATTTCCCAGTTAAAATAGTTCCTAAGAATTCAGAAAACAACAATCTTCGGAGGAACCTGTCTTCTAAAAACCTCCTATAAGTGAGTAGTTTCTGTTTCCAAAAGACAAAAACGTTTTTGAGAAACAAATTCAAGCAATCACCTCAACCTAATTCATTGACCTGTAACCAGAAGACAATTCCCTCTGGTTAATAACATCCATGCGTGTCTCAGTTTGGAAGAAAATTTAGAGGTGAGGAGGTTCTTGATGGCGGAATCCTAAACTTAGTAGAGATAGAGAATTCCAGCTTCAATGCTTTGCTCCCATACTCAATCACATGGGATCCAGTATTATATGTGTTGTACGTTGATGCCTATCCTTCCCCTGCACATAGCGGCCATGTCCACTTACTACGATCAGACAGGCAAATCAAGGTCGACTCGCATTTGGTTGCATTCACTTTCTATGATCAGACAAACAAATTAAGGTCGAATCCCATTTGGTTGCAGGGGCCATAAGCTGAGAAGCTACAATAGCCAAGAAGATACAGGGCTAATATCTTAACAGTAATTCTTAGGTTGACCACACTTTTATCCACATACAAGGTAGAGATTGCCTCTCTTCCGTCCAAGCAACATTACATAAATCTCCTGAACTAGTAATACTTGGGAAGGAGGAGGGGGCAATCCGGGGCAGTATGCTATCCAGCTACCCTCCTCTGCATTGGTTGCTGTTGTCACAAATTTTTAGACCTTCAGGGGTTAAGTCTTT
>CAJVSB020000766.1:0-20243 GCA_911865555.2 Thlaspi arvense
TTTTAACTGGTGATTCATCAGTGAGCCTGCAAGCTTGGAACTGCTGGTTTTGGGCTTCAAGTCTTTTCAAGCTTTTAAGCTCGGTGACGAAGTCCATAAGCCAACTTTGCCAAAAAGGTTGAATTTCTATAAGCCTAATAAGCACATAGAAGCTTGGGCTGCGAAAAAGAACCTAAATCTGCAATTGCTCTAAAGGCAATGCAGGACGTGCTAACAAAGTTAAATCTTCAATATTTATTGCATTAAGATATTGTCCTAGTTTTTTTTTTTAATTATAATTTTCATCCTATAGTTCTATAGTCTATACGATCTACCAATGCTTTGGTAAACCATTGCCTTGCAGCCCTCTCTGTTTCGGCTTTGTGAATGCATTTTAATGTCTGTTTCGGATTAGTATCTTACTTTTTCCTTTAATTGCACTCCTATGTCATGAGATTGCCTACTTTGTAAGGGTTGTTGAAGGGTGTATTTTTTCTTATCCTTGCATTACGGTTGTTTTCCAGACTTTTCGGTCCTAAAGGAGCAACCTTATTATTGATCTAAGGCTTGACCTTATCTCTTTTACTCTCTCTCCCAACCCAAACAAATATTGTTACCCTTGCAAATATTTTCATTTAATTTCATGTTATTCATGCAATTTAATATAAAGGGAGCCATATTTGATAGTACTGATATATGTATTTAAAATTTGAAGAATCAGATAAAAATTAGACACATCATGTGGCAGTTCCAACATGAGTCTTGCTTGTCACCGGAGTATCAGGCATATGGAAGTGTTTACCTAAAAATGTAACTATGCTCTTAACATTGGTCTACATGCTTTTTCATGCAGCGGCTGCTAATGGCAATTAACCTACCTGTACAAATGAAGCTGCACAAATCCTTGAGGCGTTGGACATTCTATGTTGATTTAGAAGAAAGCCTTGGTACCTAGGAGTCGTGCAATTTACAAGCAGCTATCAGATTTAAGAATAGCTCATCACAAATAATTACTGTGCCATGCTATTAGAAGTGAGATTTAACTCTAGTTCCTTTGGAATTAAATGGTAAGATCTTTGGCGCGCAAAGAGGGGATTGATCTGTATCATCTTGACTTGGTTCTGCTTCATCTATTTTTTTTTAAGAATATCGATTCAGGTTCTGCTTCTACCTATATTGAATAGAACATGCTGAGCCAAATCTTTTTCATGTAAAATTTGCTTGATTTAGATGGAGAAAATGGTGCATTTTATGAAACCATGTGCTATGACTCAAATCCGCAATCAAGTCAATCATATTTTTGATAGGGACAGTTGACAATTAAATCTAATTTTTCTTATTATTTTCATATCTGTAATAGTGCAAAAAAAGGCGTGATTCAAAGTTCTTCAATATGCCGTATAATGCATTGGCATTATTTTATTATCTGTTTTGTATGGATTTAGAACTAATATTGGCCTTCCCTAGTAGCACAAATATTTTGAGGATGTCCAAGATATATAAAAGAGGTGTCAAGATTTTAAATATCCCATGTAAAGGACATATCAATCACCTATCTTTCCAAGTTTGTTGAAAGATGTGAGAAATTCAAATTGGAAATTGCTCTAGAGGTGTTTGAGCATGCTGTTGAAGTGTGCATTTAATTCCTTTTTTGATCCTTGAATATTAATTGCCATTACTTGTTTCCTGTCTAAATGTTTCGTTGTGTTATTAATTACTAAAAGACTGTTAGAACTAATGAATTATCCTCTGCAATTGTAAGTTGTCAATGGAAGTTTAGCTATGCATAAGAAGCTTTTGGAGTTCAAGTTGTCTATGATGAATTTCGTATCAAGTTTCAAATTGCATGAACATGAGTATTTAAGGAATTAATGAACAAACACATCATGAATTAATAACTTGTCTGAGATGATTTTATTTGAAGTCACATAATTGATATTAAGTCGTTTATTATTGACATTAGGAGACTATTGTTTCATGTGGTCCTGCTTGCCTCAGTTACTTGTTACTCCATTTGAAATTTCTTAGTTTGGTAACCTGGATTGGATATCCTTTTTGTTTAGTTTCAGTTGGATGAGGTGAAGTGTTTATTTTAATCAGGCTATGTATGATAACCTTCTTGCCCATGTAAGGAAAGGTGAAAAGGATACATTATTTTCTAAGCATTTTGGGTTTGTTTGATACCATACATACTATAATTACATAAATTTCTAGGATAGGCTCTTTGCTTTGATTTGGTAAATTGCAGTCTACTAGAAAAGAGACATGACTGATCATGATTAGTCAGTAATAATGACTTAACTGATGAAGTTTTATCCTTGAAGATTCTTTGCTTTAAAAGTTTGACATGATTGTTGTCTTTTTTTTCAAAGTTTGAGAATTGATTGAGTTATTTCTGAAATTTGAAAAAGGAATTAGTAGCCATGGAATTTATGTACAATAGTTAACCTGGCATTCTCTCTCAAGTGAAATTATCAACAAGAAATTTTTAGAGGAATTACTTTGAAATTAAGTTCACTAATTGACACAGGGTCATTCTGACCCTAAATACATAAAAATGTTGTAGTAACTCAAAACTTGGTCATTTGTGTATGTACAACCCAAGTAAATCTCTATCCTTTGGAATTGTTCAATCTCAGTCATGGGAAACCAATAAAAGAGCTAGTGGAGAGGGAAGCAGCAGCTTGAGAAGCTGCCAAAAAACCCACCTTAGTTCAGTTTGAAAGTTTGATAATTGAAAACCAGTGACATAATTATAGAAGGCCTAATCTCAATCCTACAAGAAATCGTCCCAATGAAGATATATACTAGGTTAAAGAATACCCCATCAAAGAATGATAAGAAATAAAAGATAAGTCCTTAGCAAAGACATATTGTCAAAGAGATAAAATCACCATGGATATCTCTTACAACAAAATTTATCCTTCCTAGCTCTTGGCTTCTAGAGTCTATCCTCCTAGCTCTTGGCTTCTAGAGTCTATCATATGATTCCAGAAAGTACTTCTACAATCAAAGTTTTCGTAAATGACAAAATATGTTCCTTTTTGTCAAGACGTAATTATTTTATCTGTAAATATTTTTATCTTGAGTTGAACAACGTAAATATGTTTTTCTTTTTATTTGATTTGGTTTCATTATCATGACTCAATAATATGACATTTTACTGATGTTGGCAAGCCCCTGCTAAAGCTATGAAGCCACTATATCTAAGTATGTTGGCAGCCACAAGGACTTCATCCCCGTGGCTAAGTCCGATGTAGATTATGACAAAACTAAGTAGTATCTAACAAACTTACCCAATTCCTTTGGTTGGCCATAACATAATGCCTCAAGTATTCTTCAAGTGTCTAGTTAACCTTCTCGGTTTGACCATCCGTCTGTAGGTGATCTGTGGTTGAAACTTTAACTTTATTCTGAGTAGCTTGAACAAGTTAGTCCAAAATCTCCCCATGAACCTTGCATCATTGTCACTAATTATATCCTTAAGAAACCTAAAATACTTGACGACATTCTTGAAAAATAACTTAGCTGCCATATCTACTATACATACCTTTGGTGCAAGCACAAAAATGACATACTTAAAGAATTTGTCAACTATGACAAAGATAGAGCTCATACTTTTGACCTTAGAAAATCCTCCAATGAAGTTCATGGAAACCGATTGCCATGGTTTCATTGGAATGGATAGGGGCTATGACAAACCTACTTTTTTTCCTAATCTTGGTCTTGTCTAACTGACAGATAAGACGAGTTTTGACATAAGCTCTATGTCTTGCTCCATCTTGAGCCAATGGTACTATCAACTTAAGAGAGAGGTTATCCTCTCGATGCCTAGATGTCAGGCCCATTCAAGATCATGGGTCTTCTTTAGTAGTTCCCTTCTTAGTGAACCTTGTGGCACATATGTCCTTCCTCCCTTAGTGAACAGTATTCCATTCTCCACCCAATAGCTTTTCACTTGTCCTTTCTTCACCTGTTTTACCAAGCTTTGGTAGACTTCGTCATCTCTAACCACTTATCTAATTCGATCCAAGAAATCTGATTCTAGCATTGTTAAGTTAGCCACATACTCCTTAACTTCTTTGCAACTAAGGGCATCCACTACATTGTTGAGTGACCCTGGCTAATGCACCCATTGAAAATCAAACTCACACAAGAACTCTTGCCATCTTACTTGCTTTGGAGTCAACTTCTTCTAAGTCTTGAAGCAGGTTTTGGTTACATTATCTATGATGACTGTGAACTTAATACTCAATAAGTAATGTCTCTGTGCGTCTAAACAATGTATGACTACTATCATTTCCTTGTCACAAGTTGACTATCACAGTTTTACATCCTTTAATTTCTCACTCTTATAGGTTATCGGATATCAATCTTACACTAGAACCCCTCTAATTGCCTTTCCTGAAGTATTTGTTTGAACTATGAATGGCTTACTGAAGTTTGGGAGAATTAGAATAGGTTTAGTGGATAGTGGCTTCTTCAAATCCTCAAAAGCTTATTAACACTCATATGTCTAGCCCCACTCTTGGTATTTCTTGAAAAGATTCATTAAAGGACTAACTATTTTAAGTAGCCCTTAATGAATTGCCTGTAGTAGTTGGCCAGCTCTAGAAATGACCCTAACTTTATAATCTAAGTGGGTAGTCTCCAATCCAAGATTGCTTGAACTTTGCAATTGTCCATCTTGATCTTCCATTGTTTGATAATGGGCCCTAGAAATGTGATCTCCTCTTGGCAAAACTCATATTTTTCCCTTTTCACAAACAATCTGTAACTCCTTAACTTTTTAAACACTTCTCTCAAGTATTTAAGGTGCTTTGCCAAACTCTCAAAGTACACAACTATGTCATCCAAGTAGACAACCAAAAATCTATTTAGGTACTCATATAGGATATCATTCATTAGATTATAGAAAATAGCTGAGGCATTAGTAGGCCAAAATGGCATTACAAAACACTCGAAAGACCCATATCAAGTTTCATAAGTAATCTTTTCTTCATTTCCTTCTGCAATCCTAACATGCCAATAACCTGACCTCAAATCGATTTTGGTGAAGTAACTTGCCTTAGCTAACTTATCAAATAAGTTCATATCATTTAGGATAGGGTACTTATTTTTAATGGTTACCTTCTTCAGGGCTCGGTAATCCACACATCCTCAAAGATCTATCTTGTTTCTACTTAAAGAGGACTAACAAACTATATGGAGCCTTGGATGGTTGGATCAACCCTATCTCCAAGAGCTAATCTAGTTATTTCCTTACTTCCATCAGCTCACTCAGGCATCCTATAGAGCGCACAGGCAAGTTCTTTTGCTCTTGACTCAAGCTTATTGTGATAGTCTATCGCTCTTCATAGGGGTAGTTCTTTTGATAGTTCATTAGGCAGTAGGTACTCATATTCCTCCAAAAGAACAACTACCTCATTTGAAACTTCTTAGAACACATTTGGCTTGATCTCTACAAGTGCAACCAAATAAGTGGACTCTTTAAGTCTAAGCCTGTACTTACAACCAATAAGAAGTCTAAGCCTGCACTTACATTACGTGGCTGATACCAAGCCTAATTTCCTAACTCATCCCAACTTCTCCTTATAGATTCTCCTAACAAAACAAGGGCTTTCTTCCTCGCCATTAAATAAACCTCCAAGGTAGGGCTTAACAAAGGCCTTAGAAGCAAAAAAAAAAAAAAAAAAAAAAAAAATTCATGCCTAGAATGACATCAAAGTCATCTAGGGGTACAACCATAAATTAATAGTCTGTGTCACTTGCCCACACCAAGTTCCACATGAGTAACCCCCTTTACTGGCTATGCTTTCGAGTTAATTGCTTTAATGCAACTTCCTCTTTGTTCCAACTTCAATCCTAGAACCTCCACTTGTTTGTCAACAACAAAGTTATAAGTGGCACCCGTGTCCACTATAACAAGGATTTCTTTGCCACTAATAAGGGTCTTGACATACGTAAGTCCCTTGTTGTCTAATGCTTTAATCCCACGAATGGCATTGACAAGCTGCAAAGGATTCATAACAAGTGCAGCTTCTTCTTTTTTACTGATAACAACTATACCCCAGACTTTCCTTTCCTTGGGTAGCCTTTCATTCGGTATCCCCATTACATAAGTAACACCCATGGTTTTTCTTGTTGACAATTAGTTGAGTTCCAATTTGCTCAATACTGTTAAGTCGCTGGCCACCTTCTTGGTTTTCTTCTTACTGTCAATTTTTTTGGTTGTCTTTGGTGGTTTCCCTTTCTCTACATCAATATCTTTCTTCTTATCTATTGTAAATTTATGGCTAAAGTCCACAAGACTATCTACTGCTACTATAGCTGTGGGCAAGTCTTGCACTTGTAGCCTTCTTAGTTAAGCTTGTGTCCATGGTTGCAAGTTTAAACAAAAATGGTATAACTTATCTTTCTCGGACATGTCCTTAATGTCTAACATGATGCTGCTAAAATCTTTCACATACTCCCTCATGGAGCCTTTGTACTTCAAGCTAAGAAGCTTGCCCCATGCAATCCATCCCACATTGCTTGGAAAGAACTACTTCTTGAATTTTTTCTTGAGTATCTCTCATGTTGAGATCTATTCTCTAGACGGCTTCTTGTCATTAGCTTGCATTGTGCTCCGCCGCAGTTTTGCATCACTAGACGAGTAGATGGTGGCTATTGACATCTGTTCCTCCTAGGAAATACTTGTAGTCTTGAAGTAGTTATCTAGATTTTATATAAAGTTCTCTATCTCCTTTGCCTTCCTAACCCCAGTATAAGGCTTGGGTTTGGGGATCCATACCTTAAACTTGGCAACTTAAAAGCTTGTCGAACTAGCATTGTTTCCATTGTTGTTGGTGTCACTATTTCTCACATCTCGTCCTATAACTACAAGTTTCGCTTCAACAGTCTTTGTAAGTTCATATAAGTCTTTACAAATATCTGCCTCTTGTGATTATATAGTCTTACTTTCCTCCAAAGCCTTAGTAGCCACTTTGGAAACTCCAATTACCTTAGCTTGAACTCCATCTATCATCAAAGGAACCCTATTGATAGCCTTTTATAGAGGTTTAACAATGACATTCATCCTTTGAAGTTACTGGTAGATCATGGCACCTTGATCGAACCTCTATCTCTTTCATTTGTTTGTGCACGGTAGTTGTTGGGTCAGCCATAGTGTTGACTTCTATTCGGGCTGATATATGGGAAAGTGAGCTTTGATACCAACTTTGTTACCCCATGGCTGGTGTGGAAACCCAAACATCAAATTTTTTGCCCTGTGGTAACCACCAAGCCGCTCGAGTGTAACTTATAAGTCTTGTTCTCTCTCACTTAGCACTCATGTTTCCCTTAAACAAAACCCAAGTGCGAGTGTGCTTCATGAAGTGTTGCCCTAATTGCCCCAACCGAGCCTCTCAGCACACTTGTTTATAAGACTAAGTTCCAACCTTGCTCTATTTACTTGATGTATACAACAAGGAAATGAAAGTCCCTTTGTACTCTACACTCAATGCTTAGAATCATGCTTTTCTTACAAACCTTTCCGTCTAAGTCTGCATCCTTATTTAAAAAGTACTTGGCCAAATCCTCTCAATCTCTTGATCACTACAATTCAAATTCCCTCCTTGGCTAATTCAAACTTGACCCTTGGAACTTATTGGAACTTGAGTGTGATCTATCTTGATGGTTTTCCTTGCCTCACGCCTTTCTCCATTCAATGCTTGGCTGCTCCTCTTATAAGTGCCACAATTTGAATTTGAACTTGGTCACTTGGCTCTTGTAACCAACCTTTAATCCCTTTGGCATCTTTAACTCCACCTAGGAGCCTCTAACTCCTGACCATGCCCTACGGATCACGCCTCTATCTTGTGCCTGACAGCTTAGCCCATGCACTTACTTGCTTGGCTCTGCGGATCATGCCTATCATCTTTATGCCATGCAGTCAACTTATTTCCCTACTATCCTTTTTGCCTTTGCTTGATCGAGTCACGGCCCAGCCCAACTTCTCTCAGCAAGGACGCCTGTCTTGGGTTGGTCTTGGGTTTGCTCATCCTTGGCCTTGTCTTTTGGTGCTAGGTTGTCTTGGTCTTCAGCCCATAAGCATGTGGTGCCCATGCCCATGTCAGGCCTTAGCCCTTTGAATGTGTCACGCATTAGTCCATCTTGGCCCTTAGCCTGCATCACTTCTCTACCCAACTTTGTTCCTCGATCTATGTCACACCTTAATCCACCTTGCGTCACGCCTTGGCCCAACTGCATCCTGCCTTGGCCTTACGTCACGTTGCACCTCGGCCTACCTTAGCCCACCTTGCACCTCAACCCATCTATATGTGGTCTGAGCCTTATACCGTGTTGCGCCTTTGCTCCCCTTGGCACGTGTTGTACCTCAGTGCTATTTGCCTTGGCCTACATCACGCCCATGCTCCCCCTTCCACCTAATACCTCAATCCCTTTTTCACCATAGTGTTGCCAATGCTGGTCATCCCTCTCTGGGGCCATATTATCTAGCTTAGGTCAACAAATCATCCCTTTTGTTGATAGACCCCATTGGGTTTAACTTTACTCACCCAGTGCTTGGTATACTTTACACCTGGTGATACCATCAACGGCCCCCAAACACACCCAATATGCATAACATTGCAATGCTAGTTGCTTAAGGTGTATTACTTACCACCTCTTGTAAGATGTCTTGGATAAATTACCAATTCTTACCCTAAACTTCCCTAAATTATGTTAATCTCCCCCCACCCCATAAAAAAAAGTTATATTTGCAAGAGGGACTTTCCCTAGTGGTATTTCTCCAGTGGCACTTAAAATTTCCTAAATACTTGAAATATTCCTACTTCAATTTACCCATTTTTTAATATTTTATAAAATGAAATGGGCAAAATGGTGGCTCTTCAATACTTGTTAGTTTGGTTATTCAAGAAACTCTTAACACAGGAAGTCAGCGTAACTGCTGAAATAAAAGAAGTCTATCCTTTCGCGGAACCGCAGTGCTGGTTGGAATATCTTTTCATTATGTGAAATAAAGCAAACAATAAGAATGGGAGGATTCTTCAGAAGAATAGTCTGGAAGACTGGTAGCACAGGCCCTTTAGACTCTGGAGCTTTTGATAGCAGAAAAATTATAGCAATTAATTACAACAAACAAGTCTTTGTGACTGAATGGCACTATCCTGTACTCCCATCTGACAATGGAAGAGTTTCACAGAGAGAGAGAGAGAGAGAGAGAGAGAGAGACTTGCTAAGCAGAGTGGGAAGCAATGCAATTTTCTAGTTTTAACCCAGATATTAATGATGGAAGAGAAAATAGAACAGAAAGCAGAAGGCCAAAATAACACCTTCTTGCTCTATTGCATTGAATTGAAATAGATTAAACTTCCATTCCATCCACACATAAATGTAAGAAATAGCCAAATGCGGACTACAGAAGATAAATTAAGCAAGCAGACATCAAAAAATAATTTTAGAAGCATATAAGATGACTTCTCCCCAGAGGCTATGGGAAGGGTTTGCATTCCATCATCCGCCGCGTGATGCTTAACTCCATTACCTGCATCAGGGAATGCTAACGTAAGTACATAAGTTCACCTGCCTCATATCTACTTCACTATCAACCTTGCAAGTATTGTCCTATATAGATGCACGCAAGAATGAAGACAAAAAAAATTCTTTTGGAAAACAATTAAACAAGTAAGCCACTGTTCTGCTATACATACAAGGCCAATCTCACGAATATAATCTCAATGAACTACAGTACTGACACCGAGCTCTGTTATTCCACTGCTATATTTATCAGTTGTTGATATTGCTCAAGTAGCGCCGCGTAATTATGCAGAAGCCCAATCATTTTGAACACAATTTAGATTGCTCTTGCCTAATAATACAAGTTGGAAACAGTACAAAAATATTCCGTAAGTAATGCCTCCCAAAACGTCCAGAATACAAGCCATGTTAATAAATGACAAGGGCTCCTGCCACAGAGCACGACGAGATGAATCCTTCCTAGAAATAACAATACAAAGCATACCCACTCTAACATTGCAGGTTCATATAATTAAGCTAGCACCAGTTAGAAATTAGTTTTTGTCCGGAAAATAACGACTCTTGCCCTAGTATCTGGATTTTGGACTCAAGGAAACTATGCTGTCTTTCATCCCTCATCTTCCTAATAAGAATTCCTATTGGTTCACTGTCGAGAATTTGGATATATAATTTAGATAACTAATAATGTCAGAGTTGTGGTGAATAAAAGTACACCTTTTTCTAATCAAACTAATTTTAAGCAAGGACATTAAGAAAGGGATTTCCTAGAGAGAATACAATCTACAAAGAATATTGGATGAACCAAACAATGCAGATCTACATCCTTTTACATTTAGCCTAAAGCATAACTAATCACTTCTCAAGAAAGCACCATATCCATCTTATTCTCCCTAAATCAAACTTGCTTGTGCACCAATTTTGAATTTTCTGTTGATTGGTAGCAAAGAAATCCCAAACATAACCCTGTAAGGATTTATTAGATATAAAGAAAACAAAATCATCCCTCTTTCTCTCTCTCACACACACACACACGTATAAACAGGTAAATACTCAACTACTTCTGAACCAAGGAGATGGAGATTCAAACTTCGAACCCTAGTTACAAGCCGAGAAACTAAAGAGTTTCAACAAACTGAGCTACGCGTTGTTCAATTGAATCCTCTATAAGATGAAGTGCAAGAATCTGTGAGAAAGTCCTGCTTTAAATTTTCAAAAAGCTCAAATGGTCAGATGGATTAGTTGCCCAAACATGCAATTATCATAAGCAGTACATAAAACAGATTCTAAAATTTTTACACAAACAGCTTGTCCGTTGCAGCACTCTCACTACCTTCTATTCGATGAAAATGACCATGGTAATATTCATTTCCTAGTTTGGAAGATTGCACCTATAGCACCTTACAAGCTAAGTTACAATAAATTTTCAAGTGGGATCTTGAAGAACTTCAGCACTTCAAATTAAAGTTCTTCAGCACACAACGAGATTTGGAGTAACAATTAACTAACTGCTTTTGCAGTGTAATGATCAACTAATGAAAGCGTAGCTATTTAATTGAGTTCTGTTATGGATTTCCCCCACCCCAATTCATAGTTTATTCAAAGCCTTTATTATAATTCGAGGGTATATCACTTCTTTAATAGCCTTTTTAGTATTGATTTCTTGCATCCATCCCTAACTCCAGATACAAAAGAATAGTGGATGGTACTTTAATTATGCAAATTAATTATGAAAACTTTTTATGTGAGTTCTCCAATTGTATAGTGTCAATTCTGACCAGAAATCCTAGAACAGCTTGATTGACAGATAGGATTATCCACTATACCAGTGATTTACCTAGAATTAGAAAACTACAGTTTTGATATTACTAAGTTGAACACACATCTGTTTAAATTCATAACAAAATTCATTAAGTTTGCTTTTGGACTTACACATCAAAATGAATATTTTTGCATTATTCACTTGATAGAAATAACTCTCTCTGAGATATGAGAAGTCAGGTATTAACTTTGAACATATAGTTTGAAAGCTTTGTGAAGATTGAAAGGAAGTGCATAGTCATTTATTTAAGATACTCAAGAAAAATGTTTAATTCAAGGTACGGTTTCATACAGTACAAGGTTTGAACATGGCTGTAAATGTTTGCTGCAGGTGAAAACTGTAAAGGAAGAGCATGAATGCTTTATATTAGACCAAAAAACATATACACAAAACTATTCTGACAATTACCAGCAAGAGCTACATAAGGTATATTTGAAATTTTTTTTCTTGAAAATATAAATGATATTGTTAAATAAATATATAAGCAATTTATATCAAACAAAAAAGGATAAGCTTTCACTTGAGTTTCCCCTTCATGCTTCTACTGCTCACAAACTGAAAGAGTTTGCAGAATTGGAGATCGTTTGGTTATTGGCCAATGTAAGATAAGTGTAATCAAGTTTTCAAGGTTAGAAGGGCATTTACCTATACTATTTAAGAGGGGTACAAGTCTTCAGTCTATTTTTATATGACAGTTCTACATTCTATAAGTAAGGAGATTTGGCAATTTCAAAATCATATGGATTGGGATGTAGCAAGCCAGGTTTATTTACGGATTTTAGGGGTTCAATTATGTGTTTAGGGTTAATTTTAGATATCAAACCTTTAATTTTTTCTAATTCAAAACTCTACAATTAGTGAAGGAAGTTCCCAGATCTTCAGAAATAAATGGATGTATATAATTCAATGAAGAACTACTTCCAAAGTAGTAAATTTATGCCTTACTAAGATTGAAGGATATAATTAATTCCTTGGCAAGACACTTTGAGGAGTCTTTGGTGCTTATTTGTTAAAACTTTTCCATTTGTAACCCTTATGCTTCTTTTGAAAACTATTTACAAGACCTAGGGATCACAAATTTACTTATCTAGTTAAAACCCTAATGTTGCACCATTACCGTATTAGGTAAAGATTGCTTATTAGATTTCAGGCATAAATATCAACAAAATCGTTGTTCGCACTTGCTCCATAGGCTTGTTTTAACAATTTTCTTTTGGTCAACAAATTATCTCTAAAGTCCCCTGACTCAAGATCTCTCAATTTCTTCAAATTCAATTTTCTTTTCTTTTCTTCCAGCTCACTGGAGAAATTGGCCAATTGATGCTTTACGTTTTTCAATCACTATAAATGTGATTGTGTCAAATCGCGTTATCTTTTAAGGCTTCTGAGTTACCTTAGTATTTCTATATTTTGCATATATTCGTTGAGATTTTTGATTATCTGATCTATCCAGTTAGAGGTTCATTTCAAGCTTTTAAAACAACAAAGTTCTTCAAATCAGAATGGAAACCAAAGTTCTTTGGGATTAGTAATCTAATTGTGCTTCTCCAGTCATCCTATCATTCTTATCTCAAATCAGTTTCCTTCAAACTATAAATTACTCATACCCGCGTGTTTTTTCACTAATATTTTGATTTCTGTTCATTTTTTTGTTCTTTTATTATTTTTCTTTAACTCCCACAACAAAAACATCAATCTTCTGAAATGTCCCCCCCCCCCCCTTCCGGAAGTTCCCAAATGTTTACTGATTTCATATCTTATAATTTTCAACTTTGCTCTTTCATTTCATAATGCTTTAAAATATATATTTTTCATAATTTTTCCAATTAATATCTATTGCTAAATTCCGTTTACTACCACAGATGATTTGGAGATGACATCTCCACATATTCTACACTTGATTTCCTTTTCTTTCTCTCACCTGTACTAAGCTTAACTTCCTAAAGTTCAAACATTTAAAGACATCCCACCCTAAATTGCATTCTGGGACACGTTCAAATTTTGACATTACAAATTGTAATGGTCAATTTACTAATATTAGTTACACGATATACGAACATCAGAAAGAGTTTCATTATTTGTTCATTACTTATTATTTGTTCATTACATTGTATTACATCCTTTAGCCGTTGGAGTTTTCACTCTTCTGTTTCCAGATCTTTATTTTGTTTTGCTCCAAAAGGCAAAAGATATCTTCTATAAATATTTGCCATTTTTATTTTTCATTTTTCCTTTTCCTTGTTTTTGTTTCGAATAATAGCAACATGGATTTGCTATGTAATAATTCAATCCATGGCCACCACTAGTTCTTCAGTCAGCCTTCACGCAAGCTATTTTCACACCTTTCTTCGGATAAATCTAGACTCTTTGAAACTTTTTCACTTCTTTCTTCTTTGCAAATACCAATATGCATCCTTATAATATAAATTTATAATTAATCTAGGAATTGTGAAGATCTTGACTTAGTTTCTTATCAACAAAGGACCTAATTTTCTTAAAAATTACAGATTTTCCTGAACAAACTCTAATTATTAAATTATCGCACATATGGCACGATTAGGATATCAAGGTTGGATCACCCTTTATTCTCTCAATATGGGGCGCTGCAGCTTATATGACTCCAAGTGTTTGACAATTCAGCAACCATCAGAACTCCAGCTGTTATTCCTTGATTCGTGTAAAAGGAAAGTGCACAACCATCAAAAACTATAGAAGAGTTCAAATCATCCTCGTGTTCCCTACTACATAATGTAACTGTGAGCTAACCAAGAGTCTAACAAGTTAACTTCAGGTTGTGTATTTTATTATTACTATTCTTTCTGAAAGCGAAGGATGGAGATATTATTAACAAGCTTGTTATTTATATATAGATGAGGATCTCCTCCGTTATCAGAGCTTCCTTCTTATGTCCCTTGCACAGACACACCAGTAAAACCACAAAAAAATTAGGACAGGAATCTATAGCCTGCTTTACTGCCCTGCCAAACATTAAAATCATATGAAGGCTCCAACAATTCTTTAATTGACATTTGAAACACACACTATAATGAATAATGACTAATTCAACTGAAATCTTTCTACCCATTATATTGAAAGTATTAGCAGAAATTCTCTTTATTCTTCCCACATCATACTTCCCTCTAGTTTCGGTGACAGAAAATCCATGCATTTTCTGAATAATCTTGAAAAGTTTCTTCTATAATGTATGGCACCTAAATCTAATGTAAAGAAATAAATTTATCTATTCTTAACGTATTACCAACAAGTCTTGAAGTTAAAAACACAATAGGATAAAGTTGAATTCAAACACTATCTACATGACATAATTAAATAGCAGTGATGATCTTCAGCTCGACCAGAAATGCGTTAAATAGTTTTCCCGAGATGTAACTAACATGGCATCTAAAAGTTAAAAAGAAATCCTTAAAATAATCAATAGACATGTTTGCAGAGCTAGTATTCTAGTGAAAAGGAATGCCCTACCGTCCTCTCATACCATATACACGGTCTCTCATTAAAAAGGAATGGCTGTTAAAGATGATAAGCACTCATGCACACTTTTAGGAGGTGTTTAATTATGGATTTTTTTGTGTTTCAGATTTCTTTATTGATGGTATAAGAAATCTGTCTCCTTCTCCCCCAATTTAGTTTGATATTAAAAAAAAAAAAACAGAAAAAGAAAAAGAAAAAGTACACTCTCTTCATGTGAAATATTTGGTTATTTTAAAAAAAAAAATCATAACACTCACCATTTTCATACCCAAAAAAGAAAAAAAAACACCAAACGCACATCAGATTGTTAACGGAAAAGAAATAAAAGATAACATAAGAATCTTATTTCAATGAACTTCACGAGGAGCTTGCCCTTCGAGACTTTTTGTAACTTCATAAGGGAAGCGCCCAACCAAACTCCAGGTAAAAACCGGAACCAAAATCTAAAAATGCTAAGCAACCAAACTCTTTCTTGACTAGTATGGGACAAGAGCCCAACCCCAATCGACCTTACACAGGCCAGCTGCCCCTTTTACAATTATTTGAAGGCTCAACTAATATTAAACTTTTTTATTTACTTTTTATCCAACAGGTAATAGGCAAAGTGCCTGATAAATTTCTTAACACTAGGTTAAAAGCTGTTTGTTATGGAGTGATTCAACCTAGAAGTACGCACATATTTGATTTACTTCACCTACACTTTTGACCCACTTGGGTAATAGTCCCAATACCAATATTAATGCCTAATATTAATCCAACGAATGCCGAGTCCACTAACCCACCGACAGACAAATAACCCCCAAAGCATAATGGGGCAACCCCAACAACAGCCAATGGGTTCCGCAGTCTGCCATTCCACGGCTAGGTTTAACCTGACCTGACTTTGGGAGGGTGCAAGTTTTAGGAACCTGAAAGTTCCAATTTAATCGGAGATTGGGTGAGAGAGCGATCTACCCGCTAAGAATTAAACACCTGGCTGCGGCCAGAGATGTGCCTGAAAGAAGGAAACCGGGAACAAGAAGACAACCAGCCGATCGCCATTCGCTGCAATCCATACAGGTCTCAGAAAAGACAATGCAATAGATAACAACGCCTACAAAATATTTGCGCAGTAATCGCACTTTTTAAGATACCAAGAATTCAGACTATTCATAGAACCGCAAAAAAAGCAACAGAGGAAAGATTTCCGACTTAACGGGGCGAAACGCGTGTTCAGCAGCAAACAAAGCAACCGCAAATATATGTAAAAGGTATTTTAGTATTTTAATGCGAATTAAGACAAAAAAATTTTAAACTTTCGGTTGTACTTACCCGAAACGAAGATGGGTCGAGAGGAACTATTCTTGACAAGCTTAGTTCTTTCCTTTCCCTTTCTGGTCCGAATGCCGACCGCCGTCGCCATAGCAGAGTTGCAGGCGGCCATCAAGACCAGCGGGGAATTGGTGATGATGATTCTCCACAGGTGCAGCGTTGGAAGCTGCTGCAGCCCCGATGAAGAAGGGTGTATTTGATCCGTCAACAGAAGACAACCTCTGAACGTGAGGTAACAGAGACGGCGAATTGGACTGAAGGGTCCCCCTATTAAAACCAGCAATGCCGGAAGAAATGGTGAAGTTTAGGTTGTAGTCGCCCGCGCCGCCACCTGCGGCAGTAGCAACCGGGATTAGATGATCTGGGACGAAAGAGAAGTGCTGCAACTCTGGATTGTGGTGATCTCCCGACACAGTGAAGGGCGAAATCGTCAAGGACTGTGCCAGAGAGTTACCCAACTGGAATTGGTGATTTCTGGATGACGAGGAAGGAAGTAATCCCGGGGAAAAGTAGTCAATCGGAGCTGAAGACCATTGTGAGGTCGGTTTATGGAAAAAAATTAGCTTCCTCGACGCCCAGATTTTGCCGAGATGATCCATTTTTAGAACTGTTGATGTTGTTTATGCCAGCAGTAAGCAGCTCGGTGAAGGAACTTTGGGAAATGGGATTCACATTGGGGTCACTCTCCTTCTCTTTCTCCTTCTCTACCTTTCTTTCCCTTGCTCTTTCTCTGGCTTTTAAGCGGCTTTCGGACCTCGAAAGAGATAAACCAGAGCCCTTACTCGTCTCGGAAGTGCTACTACAAGCAGATCTAGACAAAGAAATATTCTGCTGTTGCTGCTGATAGTTTGGGTCCCCATCTAATTCCGCGTCTGCTGAATCGAATCCCTGCTGATCAGTCCCTGCACTTGACCTCTTCTCGTCACTGAATTGCTTAGGCGTGTCGGGGAACGAAGTATTGATGGAAGGAAGCTCTTCGATGGACTTAGTGGCTGCTTTAAGCAACCACTCTAAGGCCTTGCTGGGCTGGTCGTAGCCAAGACGATCTTGGAGATCGTAGAACTGAATAGCTGTGGGGACCGAGAGGCGAACTCTGCGGTCCCGAAGCCCTTTCGAGGTCCAGACCTTGCTGTGTCGGTCTTTGCCCCCGGATGCCCTTGAAACCCTAACAATCCGTGACGAAGACCACCCACAAAGCCCACCAAAACCACCGACTCCACCGGCGCTACTTCCTCCCCTCCGCTTGACTTCTCCGTCTTCCTCATCATCTGGGTATTTTTCTTCCCCTTTTGCCCCTATCTTGTTCCCATCCCCTCTACCGTTGCCGATCCTTGGAAACTTGTTTCCATGCGTTTGAATATCATCCACCTCCATAACACTTTCATACCTTTTCTTAACAGAACTAAAAATCAAGCCCCCTTTCACCGTGGCCTCTTTCTTATCCTCCCAGATTTAGAGAGAGGAAGAGCTTAGAGAGAGAATGGGGGTCCTAAAGCGGAATCTAAATTAGGGTTTGGAGAGAGAGAAACTAGTCATGCCCGTACACTTATGGGGTGAGGCGGGGTCTGTATGTGTGGTGGGTCTCCTTCGCATTGATGATGATCATTCAGTGTACTGTGGCTTTTGTATTGATATATATGCATAGGTATCTCTATAAAGAGCCTTTTTTCCGCTTCGATATGTCATGTTCATTCGCAGGCCGGAAAAATGCCAGTGAGGCTCCGTCGAAGCTTTTGGCAGTGCTATCAAAAGCAAAGGCACAGCCTCTGAATCTTCTCAGACTCTCTCAGCCTGTCAAGGAAAAACCATAAAAAAAAAAGGAAAAAAACATTAACACAAAAAATAAATAAATAAAATAAATAAAGCATCAGAAGACGTACGTTGCTTTTACACTAGAGTACCCATTATTACCAGTAAGCATACGGTGGTTGTTACACAAATCTGACCTTGTTATGAGTAATACCATTTAGTACATGCATAAAATGCATCTATCATCACAGACCTAACACAAACCTCTTTATAAAGAAGATAAGGTTTTAGGAAAAGCAACGTGAAAGGTCTACTTCGTTGTGCCTTTCTATCACTTACCTTTGTTCGAGCTTTCTTTGTTTTCAAAATCTAGCTGGCGGTTGATGAAAAAGCAATCCTGCAGTAATTGCTTACAATTCTCCGATCAGCCTTTAACCTTCGTATTAAAAGCTCCTCTGACCTGGGAGTTGCAGTAATTACAAACACATTACGACGCTGGTCTAAAGAGATCAGCCATAAACTAACCTACTGCATATATAATGTGTGTGTGTGTATATATATATATATATATGTATATGCATATGTGTGTGTGCGCGCTTTTATAATAATGCCTCTAAGAGAGAGATGAGGCTAATTTTTTACCGAACTGCCTGTTCATAACATGCAATTACACGACAAATTACGGAGCAAAAGCAAACAGATCTACGCATTTCATCTCCCCAATGAAACATCAATTTGGCAAATAAGTCGCTTGCTCGGAATCAACAAATCGGACAAATTTTATACAATGAATGGTTCCATTTGTCAAAAATCGTACTTGGAAGTTTCAAAAAATGAAAAACAGATAAAATTATGTACTTCCCCAGAACTAAAGAACAAGAAGCCCCCTATCTCCATGGAAAGAGCTTCATAGATGGATAGAAGTGTCCGTTCCCTAACTAAGCATCTTCAGTATAGAATGACATTTACACCACAGATAAGAAAATGGGAAGCTTTTAAATTCGTGGTATTACGGAGGCTCGGGTAAATTTTGAAATTAATGGACGATTCAAAGGACAGCAAAACGAAGATGACGCCATCGTGCGCTGACGGATCTGAGATTGTTCAAGAGCAGACAAAGGAAGACCTACTTCGAAATCTGTCACCGAATTTCCTGTGCTGTTGCGCCCTCTCGAGTTTCCGAACTTCAAAGTGAGTCTCTCTCTGTCTAATCACTAAACACGCTCACGCGCAGAGCGATGAGAGAGAACTATATAAAACTGTTTTTTTCCCTCTCTTTGTACTTTCGTTCCCCGAAAGTCATACAAATGTAAATGCATTCCCAAACTTAGGCACGCCAAACCGCCATCAACGGAGCTTGAGTTCACCTGATTCGAGCTGAATTTGGAGAGATATCTCTTGGAGGATGTCTCCAGCCGTAGCTCAGATTTTCTGTTAGAGGAAGAGATGAGCATAACGGTTTTCTTTTCGCCGGATGTTCTCAGAAATCTGAAGCAGATTCAAATCAGAGAGCGTGCAGTGCATATGGAGAGAGGAGAAGAAGAAGAAGAAGAAGAAGAGAAGAAGAAGAAGAAGCTCGGGATCAATACCCTAATCCTTGGCTTCCCCCGTTCGAGCAAACCACCGGGCTTATCGGTGAAAAACAGACACGGCGCCGTGCCGCCATTAAAAGTGGTTTTACCAATTCACTCCCTTTTTCTTTTATCCTTTTACCAACTAGATTTAGAAAATTACACTTTCACCCCCTATACTTCTAAAACTAACACTTTGACCTTTTGTACTTAGCGCAGAAGTGCAAAGGTTCTCCATCCAGAATACTGGTATCACCGCCAGAAAATGGCATGAAGACTACCCCCAACCTTTTCCATCAATTTTACATATTTGCCTTTGCAGAAAATTACACTTTCATCCCATGGCTCAGTAATAAAATTGACACTCCGTCAATTTTTAATAATTGCATTAAAAATTGGCTCTTATGGAAGTTTGGTTTACGTAAAAATGTGGCCTTTTGCGAGAGAAAATTTCTAAATTAAAATTATCATGAACATGACTTTCTGGGTTTTTCTAATTCAATTATTTCTTTTACCATATCATATGTCAATTTAAAGAAACTGACTTTTTTGCCCAATAAAAACCTTAGAAATTACAAAGGAATGAGAGAAAAAACTGAGCTATGCATGGGGTATTAAATGATGTACTTGATATTAGGGATTGAATAAGTAGTTATTGTTTTAATAATTGTTAGATCAGTATTAAATAATAATTTTTAATACTTATTAAGAGTTATATTAATCGCTTCCCTTAGAAAATGTCCAGCATCTTTTTGAAATGGAAAGCTAAAGAACAAAAATTG
>CAJVSB020000767.1:0-20232 GCA_911865555.2 Thlaspi arvense
TTTTCTGAAACCGATTGTAAAACATATTTTGCTTATATTAGTTAATATAATTTAGTTTTTCCTTAATATTTGATTAGTTGATTTTTGATCATTTATTTATTATCTTATGATTTGTTTTTGCCGTTACTTACATTCTAGAAATTATTGAGCTGATCATGTTTATACATGATGAACAACATAAATTAAATTCAATAAAATATATGCTCTTTTCTAAATGTTTTGAATTTAACGAAAACACATGTTTGATTATAACAAGTTGATTATTCATCAAAAGAATTGATTATTTGTGATTATAACACATGTTTTGAATTTATTTGTGAATTATTTGTGAGTTAGTTGATTAAACTCTAATATTAAATAAATTATGTTTTTATTCGAGAAGATTTTTGAAAGATTTAAGATCAGTAAATGTCTATTTCGAAATTGAGTGTAAGAGGATTTTTAAAAAAGGAAAAATCACTACAGTGTTATTGTAAAGGGCATTGTAGCATTGCTCAATTATTATTTAATTTGTTTTCAGTTATACTAGAATGAAGAGTTGAAAAATCTAGCAGTCCAAAATTAGCTAGCGCATGAGTAGATTCAAGTTTGTTATTAAATTTTTGTTAGAGTTAGACTGAGAGTTTTTCTGAAACCGATTATAAAACATATTTTGCTTATATTAGTTAATATAATTTAGTTTTTTCTTAATATTTGATTAGTTGATTTTGGATCATTTATTTATTATCTTATGATTTGTTTTTGCCGTTACTTACATTCTAGAAATTATTGAGCTGATCATGTTTATACATGATGAACAACATAAATTAAATTCAATAAAATATATGCTCTTTTCTAAATGTTTTGAATTTAACGAAAACACATGTTTGATTATAACAAGTTGATTATTCATCAAAAGAATTGATTATTTGTGAATTATGCACTTTTATTTAGTATGTGAGATACAAAAATCCAAATTTATTTTCAAATCATTTATGTTTTCTGTAAATATGGATATATTAATTAACAGCATACAAGATTAGGAAAGAGTCTAATTATTTGGGGAAAGAAGACAAGGAAAAGGACACAACTTTCAAGAGCGAGAATACTTGAATTGTGAGGGACTTGTAATTAAAATAATATAAATAAATTTATGGGTAATGTGTAACCGCGGAAGTTAAGATGGATGTAGCATGGCGCCAGCAGGCACAGGTGTCCCACACTACGTGCCCCTGTCCAGGTAGACCAGGTATAGATAAGGACTGGTTCAATGCACACGAAGCAACTTGACAAAAGTTTTGGGATTATTTTAATGGTCAACTTGGGACATCTTTCTCTTTAAATTATTCCCATCAATATGAAATCTGTAAATCCTCAAAACTATGATGGGAAGCTAACCACATTGAGCACCATTGCACTAGACTTGAGCTAAGTATACATATGCTTACATCTTGTTTCATTTAAATATAGAACAACCCTTTGCAAAACTACGTGAATAAAAGATAGTTTTTAATCATTCGCCATCTGATAAATTAAAAAAGAAAGCAGCACTTGAGCCAGCACGTCCAACTGGGCTCAAGTATCTAAGTGTTGTGTCGTCCTCCAGCTCAGCCGAATTATAAATGTGAACCAGTTCAATGTACATAAATTGAAAATGTTTTTTCTCGTTTCCACTTACGTGTTGAACTCGAAAGAATTCCTGTCAGACATAAAGTTGATGACAATTAGAACTTCACAGCTGTGATGGGCTGCCTATTTATTATAAACTTTTTTAAAATACTAGCATAAAATACCTAACGATCACTTTTTTTATACGTTAAATTCGAGAAGAAAAAATTAAGTAATTTTAAACATCGCAACTTCAAAAAGTTGATATATTTAGTAAGAATTTCTTTCACATATATACATTAATTATTAACCCCTTGTAACCAACATGGGTATTTTAACACCCTTTGTAGAACTGATATAGCAAAGATGATATGCATTGTCATATTTGTGCAATCAAAACCCTCTTTTTAGTTCAACCAATCAAGATGCCTCCTTTGAAAACAGCAGGCAAGATCCCCCTTTTTAGGTCAACCAAGCAAGATGCCTCTTTTGAAAACAGCAGGCAGGATAACTCTTTTTAGTTCAACTTGTCAAGATGCCTGTAATGACATCCAACATATTTTAAGTTGCGCTATAACGATTCTCAGTGGATTTTGAAAGGCCTTTTTTAATAATGTTTATCCCATTTTCACTTCTTTCAAACTATTTCATACTCCCTATATTATAATAATATTTTCCCCACCCTAAAACTAATATTATCAGTGGGTAAAAATGATAACTGAAAATGTCTTAATAATTATTTCATTGAGCTAAATAAAACTTATCTTGACATGAAAAAAGGATCAAGGAAAAAACCTTTAGATTTAGGACAACTATCTCACTTTACATAAGCAACAATAGAGGATATTTATTTTTGTAAGTTTTTTGAATTTGAAAATGTATGAGATTTAAAATCTTTTCAAAAAAATTACCATATTTACAAAAAGAAAATAATATAAAATAAAGCACACACACCTAGTTAGCAAAAATATATATAAAATAAAAAAAAAAAAGTGTAGCTTTTATAAGTAACTTGAAACATTCTCTTCAACAAGTCAAATTTGGATCAAATTAGAGTAATCTGAATCTGAATCTAATTACCTATTTGTATATCCAAATCTGATATGATATCCTACAAAATTTGTGTTAATTTATATCTGAATCTAACGGATAATTAAAAATCTGACAATAAAGTTTAAACTAACAAGAAAAGAGTGCCTACAGACTTGAATTTATTAATAATATAAAAATATTTATATATATAAGATTATTAGTCTAACAAAAAATATTATTAAAATTTGAAATCAAATATTTAATTAATTAAATTATTTAATTTTATATATAATCTATTTATTTGAATTATAAATGTTTTATTTAAATTTAATTTATATTATATTTTAACTAAATTTAATTATTAAAATTTAAATCGAATTAAAATAATATTTAAATTAAAATCTAACCTATCCACAGAATTTTACGAGAAACTTAGTTGAAACGTCCAGGAGGGTTTCAAAAACTCTTCAACCAAACACTACCGAAAGGCTAAAACCAAAACCTTTGCAAGACCTTGATTAAACACACCTGAGTACTATTCGCACCAAAATTTTTACATGCACAAGGCTGCCATTTACATTTTCAGCCACAGTCGGATAAATTACAATTTGATGGGCTTGAATCTCCAAGTCATGGCCCAACTTCTGGTCGGCCCTTGGCCCATATTGCAGGAATCGAACGATCATGTACCCGTTGCAATTTAAGCCATTCTCTTCTTCCCCAAAAAAAATAAAATCTAAAGAATTTGCTGACCAATAAGTTGACTTGCCGAAAGAATATTTTGTCAAAGAAAATAATGTGTCACTTTTTTGTTGCTTTCTCAAGTGGCTAGTGCTATAAAATTTGAAAGGGTTTCAACAATTTTTGAGTCAAAATTTGGATGAGGAGAGAAGAAAAAAATCTGTAACGACTCTATCATCACAAAAGCTTTTTATTTTTATGAGAAAAATTTAAATATAAAATTTGAACTTGATGGTTTTAAAGAACTTAGACCATGAGAAAATATTTTATAATAGAAGCAACTTGATCTCTAGAAAAAAGGCTAGGAGTAGGCCCACTTTTTTTTTTAACAAGAGTATATTCAAGTCAATTTTTTACTTGAGATTAATTTTTTTTCAGTTAAGAGCGTGAAAAATAAAAAATTCTCTTTAACAAGTAAATTTTTGAAAAGTGAAATTTATATTTTACCCTTACCAAACTAAAAACTACTTAATATCTCAACAAGTACTTATTAGTTAGGAGTAAGCCCACTTGGATAAAAAAACTATGCAAACCATATATATAGCATAAGATTAGTTATTATAGTTTTGAAAAATGATTTCATTGTCTTTTTCATGTTTTTTATTAACTTATAACATGGTATAAACATCTAATTTTTTTTAAAAAATTATATAAAAAATTTTTACTACCATGTATTCACAAACCTTCTGGCATAAATATTAGACCATTACTTAACAAATTTTATGAACAATAATAAATATTTATTACGAACTTAATGGGTTTGTAACATTATATATCAATATTAAAATAATTTTAATATTTTATAGATCCAAACTCACATTTGTCAACAATTTAATTTTTTTTCCATTTAAACACATGTGATTCTATATAAAATGACAAAATTTAAGGGAAAAAATGTTATTTCTGATATATTTATTTTATTTTTAATCGACATTCATATTTTTTACTCATTTTTAGCGTGCTACTTAAAACAAAAATTCTAACAAATTATTTACTTAAATTCTTATTTTTTTTATTCTTTTAAGTAATCTCATTTATTTTATGATTTAAAATTAATCTCATTCGATATATTGTAATTGACTTCAAATACATACTTTTGTAAATTTGAACTTAATTCTCTTTAAGTCATTAAGTTTTAGTGCGCAGCTGAATATCACTTTCATAGTATTAAAAAAAACATTTATCTGGAGAAAACTAATTTACAAATGGTATTTATTATAAAGTAATCTAATTAAGAAATTAAAATCCCTAATACTGTAAGTTTTAATAATCCTCTTAATGTAAACATTTAAGTTCAAAAATAAACAGTTAAAATGAACCGCAACGCAGACCCGCCCAGACTTGAATTGGTCCGATTGCCAACGTTGACAACAACAACGGTTCCATTTCTAGGCCCAGCCCGCTCAACTGGAGCTGCCTGCCCGTTGTAGTTTGTGGCAATCCGATCTCCGGCCTAAATCGAGTCCCGCCGTCTAAAGGTTTTTGATCATTTGGGGCTGAGAAAGAGAGGGAGATAAGAGAGAAACAGAGAAGATGCCGGCGGAACACGGATTGAGGTCGAGGACAAGAGATCTGTTCTCCCGTCCGTTCCGAAAAAAGGGAACGATCCCACTGACGAGTTACCTGAGAACTTACCGCATCGGAGATTATGTCGATATCAAGGTTAATGGAGCAGTTCACAGGGGCATGCCCCATAAATTCTACCATGGACGTACTGGCCAGGTCTGGAATGTTACCAAACGTGCCATCGGAGTTGAAGTGAACAAGCAGGTCGCTGCTTCTCTTCCCTCAAGCCAATCTTAATCTATGTATATATCTGATTTTATATGAATCGTATATGTCTACAAGGTTATTAGAATAATCTACAGATTATAAAATGATTTGCTTCTGTTAAAAATCGATTAATTACTGTCATTTCGTGAAAATTTGATGTTATATTATTGGATTGGATCATCTCATAGTTGGATTGCAATTTAGTTAGGTTGGTATGGTTCTGCTCAGAGGCCTGTTTTAAGCCATCTTAGAGTGTACTTGGTATCTGTCGCTGCCTCTGGTAAAACTTTCTAAAATTGCTCAATGTGGCAGCAAAGTCAGCTGGTGCTTGTTTTCCTAATTGACGTGTTTATGTTTGTCTATGTCTTTGATACCTTTTTGGAGTGCTTTTTTCGGTCATTAAGAATTATAGTTGGGAAATTGATGTATGGCAATTCTTACTTGTTTGTTGTCAACTGATCTAGCTCCTGAAATATATGACATTCTTGATCCTTCCTTTTACTTGTCCTCTCGGCTGGAATCGATATGGATGATCGATATCAAAAAATTTGATAAAATCTATCTTGCGTTGAACCTAACGTGTGTAGTGTTTATCATATTCTTGAGTACATGTTGTTTCAGTTACCAAGGTAGGTTATTATGATTTAGATTTTTCAACCTAGCTTTTTCCATCTGTTCTTTTTTATTGTCTTCCTTCCTTCAGTGTGCTTGCTTTTTGTGAAGAAGACATTCTGAGACCATTGCTGTAACTGGCAATTATTTGTTTGAGGCATTGTTTTTTCAATGATATTTTCTCATCAATGAATTTAAGTGCTTTCGTGCCAGATATGGACAATTTGACATGAGTGTTGATGCTTGTAAACAAATACAGGTTGGTAACAGGATAATCAAGAAGAGGATCCATGTGCGTATAGAACATATCCAGCCTTCCAGATGTAAGGAAGAAGATTTCAAACTGAGGAAGAAGACAAATGATCAACTAAAGGCAGAGGCAAGGCAAGAGGCGAGGTCATCAGCACAAAGAGGCAGCCAGAGGGACCTAAACCTGGTTTCATGGTGGAAGGTGCAACCATTGAAACTGTTACACCTATTCCCTATGATGTCGTCAATGACTTGAAGGGAGGTTACTAGGAGGTTACACCTTTTCTCTAGTTCTTTTCTTTTGGTTAGCGCCTTGAACATCCAAAGAAAGAAATTTCACGTCTCATTTGTTCTCTTTTCTTTATCTCTGCTTTTTGAGCAGTTGGAGTTACGAAACTAGTTGTCTATGGATTCAAGTTTTGCGTACGAATGAGAGGCTTTTCTATAAAATATCAAACTTAAGATAGTTATTTTATAGTTTCAAAAGCACGTATCTTTATTTTTATTATCAAAACTTCAAAAGTATTATTATTTTAAATTATGATTTAGGAATGTATGCTCAAAAAAAAAGTGAAGCATGTATTCTTGAGACTAAGCAAGAATGTTGTACTCAATTTCTAAAATACTTGCATCACTTATATTTTAAAAATGTGTAATGATCAATTGATACCTAGTGTAAGTATAAAGTATTTACACTACATCTCAAACCGTTAATTTGGTTAAAATCAACGAATGATATTAATTTTATCCGTTGGAAATTGTTGAAAATTAATGTCAATTAATATTATCTGTTGATTTTGACCAAATGAACGGTATGAGATGTGGTGTAAGTAACTTATACTTATACTATGTGTCAATTGATCCTTTCTCTTAAAAAATATAGGGGCTGTCTTTTTATTACCTTAGAAGCACATGTTTTTAAAATTGGGGTAAACCTTTAAGCCATGATGTTTTTAAGGTAATTGATACGATATTCTTTTGGTACGTGTTGTATGTATTTTTAAGATATATTTTTGAAATTATATTTTTTTATACATTGTTTTTAAGAGAAGTATTTATATGAAAAAATTAGTATATTTGAAACTTGATATAAATAAAAAATAAATTTAAAAAATCAATATAGGGATTAAATGACTAATAATTAATATATATATATATATAAAGAGTTGTGATTGTGCAAGAGAATAAGTGAAAGAAAAGAATACATTTTTTTAATAGAAATGAAACAAATACTTTTGAGACTATGCACAACTCTAAAATTATACTTAATTTTATGAGCATATATTTCATCTTTTGAAACATATGTTCCTAAAATATAGTTCAAAAGAACAATATTTTTTAAATTTTAGTCTCAAAAATAGTAGTATATATCTTTGGGACTATAAAAGAATGACACCGTATTCTTTTCTCTCTCTTATTCTCTCGTACAAATGCACTTATATATATATTTATATATAACTTAATTATTCATTTATTAATTTTGTCATTTAATCCCTATATTGAATTTTTAATTTATTCTCTTATTTATATCAATCTTCAACATATTAATTTTTTCACATAAACTCTTATTTCAAAAATAATGTATAAAAATATAATTTCAAAAATATGCTTTAAAAACATATTTAATACATGTCAAAAAATAGTGTCTCAATTATCCCTAAAATATTATGTTTTAAATGTATATTTTAGTTTTAAAAATATGTGTTTTTAATGTTATAAAATAACAACTCTTAATAATTCCTACAAATGTTTGGTTTTTGTCTCATGACTTTACTAGCACAACACTTGTCCATCTTTGTCATGTGTAGAGGAAATTACTCCCTGAAATGAGAATCGCAGGAGAGCTCACTATATAGATAATTAATTCAACCTAACTCAATTAAGACTAATCGTACTTGTACTAATATTAATATCTTATTTAAATTTTTTTCAAATTCTTTCAATAAAAGGGATATCTTGCGGTCTTGAAAATATGAATATGTGCCAAAAATTATTGAAATAAATTCTAGTGGCTTGTGAAAATGATATTTGGTAATACTTAAAAAGTATAAAATATGATGTATATAAAATAAATTGGATCAAATTGGCAACTAAACAATTAAGTTAGATAAAATTGAACCAAGTCTAAGGAAAATCAACGCGTATTTAATTTGGCTGACATGAGAGTACTTTTTTTTTTTTTTTTGGTGCTTCTTTATCTTTAGTGTACCAATGGCCTCTCCCCTTCACCACCAAAGACAACACGAGCATGGCAGTGAAATCGTCGTGGGAGGGACTGTTTCTCGCATGGGGTTTAGATCTCCTCTTCCATCACATCTCTTCCTTCTATCTTTTTAATTAAATATGTGACATCTTCCTTCTATCTCTTTTTGATTAAATATGTAAATAAATTGAATTTTAATTTGAATTTAATCTAAATTTTAAAGTTAGAGTTCGATTAAAATATTGATAGATTAGATTCGATTATAAATATTTGTAATTTGAAATAAAGAATTAAATAATTTGATCTATTAAAAATTTGAATTCAAGTCTTAATAATATTTTTTATTAAATTAATATTTTTATATATATAATAATAATAAAATTCAAATTTAAAGGAACTAAATTGAGAAAATAAAAATGTCAATGAACAATATAATTGATAACATAAAATTTAAAGATTTAAGCATAAAAAAAATATTATATTCTTGTCAATTCAGATTTTCATGTTGAATTTCAAGTTATTCATTAAACTCGGATATGTTTTATTAAATATAAATCCCATAAAATCTCAAATCGGATTTAGATATGAAAATATAAAATTAAATTTAAATCTGATTTGATCCAAATCCGAACCATAGACAGCTCTATTTCCAACACCATCTGTAAAAGAAAAGGCCGAGGGGCCTTAGGTTTGGGCAAAGTGGAATTTGTGGTCAACTTTGATTCAAATTTGTTGTCTGGTGATCAAGTTGAACCTGATACCATAATTCAGTGGTTTTTATAAACTTATTCTCTCTTTTTTTTTCCTTTTTTTTTTTTGAAGAGAAAGAAAAGTCATGGGTGGAAACATGGCATTGCACGGATTAAATTTGCTTACAAGATGAGTTTTGTCTCAGTGATGAAAAATAAGAACAAATAAACTAGATAAGAAAATAGAATTTTAGGCCAAATGGAGTTTGGCAACTGCAGGAAATAACAAAAGCACGATCAATCTAACCCCTGGAACTAGTTTGAGTGGTAGAATTCCTCCCAGAATTAGAATCTCTACACACCCCATCGTAATGCATTACAAAAGACCAATTTAAAAAGACGAATATAAGAAGAAGACTTCTAGGCCTATGGAGTTTGACTGACATAATCAATCTCACTCATTTCCAGATGAAGTTCTTGGCAAATTTCCCATCATCTTCTTGCCCTTACATGGAGGGAGAGGTTTGCCACATAAGCAGAGATTATGAGCATATACAACTGCAGGAAAGATGTTGAAGGGCCTTCTTTGTGGGATCTCTCCACATAATCTGTTTGCCCTGAAGTTTGCATGGCTCAAATTTTCCATCCCAAGCAAGCTCTCTGGTATTCTACCCTCAGCCCATTGATAGACAATTCTAGCCATTTCATTTTCACTAGTGCTCCCAAACTTGTCGGAATTGTTCCTGTTATTCTGTTCCTTGAGATGTCTAACGTCTCCAACTCTGCTAAGTTCGAGATGGAACTCGGAATCTGGCCCTCAATCTTGTTACTCCCTATGTTCAACAATTTGAGGTTCACAACTTTCTTGAAGTCAGGAATGTTGCCTGATATTTGATTGTTTGACAAATCTATGGCCTCCAGAAAGCCGCTCGTCTTGTTGTTTAAGATCCCAGATAGTGATCCAGAGAGTTGATTGGAGTGGAGGTCAAGGGATGAAAGCCCCTCAGGCAATTTAATTTCAGAAATGTCGGCTTTCAGTTGATTGTTTGAGAGCTTGGCCTTCTGCAAGCTGAACATCTCGGCAAAGAAATTTGAAATTCCCTCGCTGAAATGGTTATAGGAGAAGTCTATAGAGCTCAGGGATCCAGGCTTTTTGAAGTTTGGGAGAGTTCCTCTGAGATTGCACCCGGCTAGGTGAACGTCAGAGAGTTCTCTGCTTTTGATCCATTGAGGAATTGTCCCGAGGTTGAAGCGGTTGTATGAGAGGTCAATTGACAAGAGAGAAGGAATGCTCCCTGGAAGGGTTATGCTTTTGGGTAGAGGATCTGAAAGGGCATTGCTTGATAAATTAAGGTACCAAAGATTGCGTAATGTTGAAATGGATTCTGGAATCTGACCGCTAAGCTTGTTGAAACTAAGAGAGAGAGTGGTGAGAGATTTTAGGTCACCGATGGGGTGCGGGATGCTTCCGGTGAGCATGTTATGGGCCAAGGACAAGTCCAAGAGATTGGCCAACTTGCATATCGAAAAAGGTATTTTGCCTGATAATTGGTTGTAGGAGATATCAAGAAAAGTAAGATTTTGGTACTCCCCAATAAAGGCTGGAATCGAACCCGTCAAATAATTGTAGCTGATGTCAAAATGCTGCAAGCTAAGGAAATTATTGAAGGAGGATGGTATGGGACCTGTGAGGGAGTTTTTGGCTAAATTCAGCTGGACAAGGTTCTTCAAAGTTGCTAGGCTTGGAGGAATCAGGCCACTCAATTTGTTTCTGCTGAGGGAGAGGGTTCTGAGCAAGGTCAAACGTCCTAAACTCGAAGGAATGGGGCCTTGAAGTGAATTGTCTTCCAAGACAAGTTGGGTTAGACGCGATAGATTGGAGAAGCTTGCAGGAATTTGGCCTGAAAGGTGCTTCATCCCAGCAATCACCATCACCTCCAAGAATTGCAAACCAGAAAGAGAAGGGGAAAGAGTACCCTTCATATGAAGGGCAGTGTCCCTTTCAGAGGGCCTCTGTAAGACCAAACCTGTAACCCGACCTGTGGAAGGGTTGCATTGGACTCCCTCCCAACCTCCTCCACAGCAATCAATTCCTGTCCATGAAGAAAGAATACCAGTTGTGTCCTTGATGATCCTTGCTTTGAAGCCAAGTAGAGATATCCTATCAATCTTATGGCAGGCCAAGGCAAGGGCACTTTCTGAGTGGAGATGGAGGAGGAGGAGTGAAGTCAAGAAGAGAGAGCTTGAAAACCCATCTCTGCTTTTTCATTTTAGCAAGTGGGATTCAATGGAAGTGGAGAGCTTTGTGAGGAAATTTAGTGCAATTTTGGACTAAGTAGTTGCCCTGACAAAGACCCGAGTTTGTGTGGGGTTATTAGAAATTGGGAAAGTGGGAGAAAGGTGACAGAAATTAAAGGGAAAAAAAAATGAAAGTTGAGAGAGAGAGAGAGAGAGAGAGAGAGAGAGAATGATAATGATATGGTTGTCAAAAGGTCACCCTTAAATTTATAGGAAGAATGGAAGAGCAATGCAGCTTTGGACATTAAATATGGAGAGAGCAAAGGAATAACATTAGATTGAAGGAGTATAAAGTTTGAGCTCTTTCACGAGGATACGTGTGACCTTGATGTTTCACGAGTTCTCTAAATCCCATTTGAACCTTGGAGCGCATGAGGCACCAGTTTCAAATCTGTCTTAAAGAAGCAAAGAAACAGACAGTTAATGCACAACTTGGATAATGGAAATAGCATAGGGACCATGGCTGTCAATAAATTAAATTTTAACTTAAATTTGACATAAATTCAATTCAAAATTTAGAATTCAAATCTAACTAAAATATTCAATAAATTAAATCTGATTATAAATATTTATAATTTAAAATAAATATCAGTTATGTAATTGAGTAGTCCAATCTGTTAAATATTTGAATCCAAATTTTACTAATATTTTGTATTAAATTAATAATATTATAGATATAATATAAATAAATTCACAATTGTAAAAATTAAATTGAAAAAAATCGAAACATTTAGAAACGAGTATGATCAATAAAATATAAATGAGGAATTAAAGTATAAAAAAATATTATTTTTTTATTTTTCTTATCAAATTTTAAATTATTTATCAAATTCGAATAAGATTTAACAAATACAAATTTTATAAGATTTCGAATTAAAATCGGATATAAATATCATTAATTAGGTTTATATTCATATTAGTTTGATTTAATTCAAGTCCAATCCATTGATAACCCTACAAGGAGCCATGCATGTTAATGAAATTGTTCTCTACTCTCTTTGAAATTAAAAGAAATTGTAGACCCATAGCAAAAATTCGTTCGAAGGCAAAAGTTTTCTCATCAATCATTTTCGAAGTGTTATTTGTCTCTTAAAATTTGACTCTCAAGAAAAAAAATTATAAATATAATATGGAACTCTGGGAGAGCAAGATAAGAAAAATAAAAATTAGACGCTTAAGGAACAAAAATAATAATCTTGCAGTCCTTGGTGAGAAGCAACTTCCTGGAGTTTAAGATACACATCCAAGTCTTCAGTCAAGCAAAAACAAAATAAAAATAAAAACTACAACACTATCTCTAAACACTTCTATTCTTTTATTTTTATCTAATTTTTGAGTATTTATTTAGTTATAAATAATTTAAAATTTTAAAAATTATCTTAAATTTAATCTTCTTGAGAAACATCTAAAGGGTCGTCCTGTAGTTTAGATAAGATAAGGTAGGATAGGGTAGGTTTTGAATAAAATATCGTGACTATACAATAATCTGAACAATTATGTTATTTGGTAGAAGTAGCGGAGGTGGCGGTTAATAGTGGTAGTAAAAGTAGTATTGCTCAAAGAAGTTAGGTAGGGGTTGAATAAAATTATCTTACCCCTCACTCCAGTATAATTTATCTAAATTTAACGTGATTATTATCTAATATCTCTTCTATATGAACTTTATCTGACTCCCTTCTATCAGTCTACCAAATATAAATAAGAGTAGATAAATATTTTTATCCACCTTTATCCAAACTCCCAAACAAGCTCTAACATGTAATAACCAGAATTTCGTTAATAATTATTTTATCATTTGAACCAGATAAATCTTTTTCTGTCCGATTATTCATTTTACTTCTCTATTTTTGGGATTATTCTTGACATTTGTGCAAATAGATGGACAAATGGGGAAAGGTGATTAGGCCAAGTCGCTAGAAGCACCACTACTAGAAAATGTTCTCTCCCAACATAGTCGCTAACTAGTTGATAAATAGCAAGAGAAACAATTAAAAAATTTTCACGCTATTTTCTCGCTAACCCATCGGTTTTTCGCGTCAAATCCTTCAGCTGCATGTTAATTCGTCACTAATTTCCTTCAGAAGTCCCCGCTAAATCCTCACTAATTTTTGTCAAAAATCCGTCCCTAACTTCATGGCTGATCTCCGCCCGAAGTTCCTTCCTCATCCTTCGCTGATTCATACCTTGTCTTCACTTGCCCTTGGAAAATGCTCATTCTTCCCTCGCCTGACTATTTTGTCACCAACCCTCCCCTATTTCGTCCCTAAAATTAGATTCATTTGTACAATACACTTTAGGATTGTGATTTTTTACACTTTGCACTCTAGCATTACCTTATTAAAGTGTAAAATGTAAAAAACTCGTAATTTTAAAGTACAAATCACCCCTAAAATTATGTACTTTTAAGAATTTATTATTACGTATTTTAGTTATATAATTAAACCTTGATTTAAACATGTATATACACCCAACAGACACTCATCCCCACATTTGACATATGTATTTTAATTTTAATTTTAATCTTAATTTAGTCTATATATTTTAAAAATGAACTGGTGTTACTTTTTATAACATTTTCATTTTAATTATTAAATTTATCTTGTCTAACTATCAATGCAGCTTCTTTTAGTATTTTGGGCTCACTACGTTTGAAAAAAAGGAGCTCTTTGGACGAAATCAAGCAAAATCTTTAAATATGCATATCAAGGAGATGAAACATGGTCCCATGGATAAGTTAACCTCTTAATTTTTTATTATTACGTTGAAAATTACTCTTAACTTTTGACTCAGGATTCAAATTTTTAAAAAAAAAAAAAAATTATCACTACCCGGGGAGTAGTTATCCGCAAGGAAAAGTTTATATTTAGTATTCTGAGAAAACTATATGTTGGTAATATTATATTTGCTTTTTGATAATTTTCTTTAAAGTTTGTTTTAATGAAGTTAATACGTCTTATATATTATAAGCACAAATGTTATCTAATTTAATCTATTTTTTGATGGTTACAAATCTAAGAAGAACAATGTCACTGTAAACATCAAGCCGGATAGAGTTTTTGTGATGTTTAAGTCATAATTAAGTGTAGTGTGGGAGTTGGTAATTGTTGGATTATATATAATTAAGAATTTGTGATGTATTGATGCATGCTGCCAAACTCTAATGACATACATAAACTTCAGCAAGCCAAGTGGGTATTGCAACTTTTAGGTGGGGTGTTTGCATCAGCTTGTTGGAAGTGCGGTGGTACTTTCCAACGTGAAAAAGTGATTTTAAATTTCTAGTAAGTTTATTTTTTTAATTGTATATCCTTTCTTGTTGGTTATTTGGTTTCTCTCTTTTTTTTTTTTTTTTTTGTATCAAGTGGTTATTTAATTTTAGTTATTATTAGTTGTTACTCGAGTCAATTTTTTTGGGGTTAAATTTCCAATTTATATAAAACTAAACATGTTATTAATAAACATAAATCTTATAAATTTTAAATCAAATTTAATTATTTAGTTCTTTAATCAAATTCACATTTAGAATTTCTTGATTTAATTCAAGTTCAACACGTGGATAACCTATTGCAATTAGAGCAGGCCATCCATCCCCAACCAGAAAACATGGAAGACATAGAACGTCATAATAATAATAATAAATATCACCCATATTGTCAAAAATCGGTCAACCTCGCATGCTTGCTAATTCATCATATTCATCGTAAATACTATCTCTAAAAGATACCCAGCCTAGCCCAGCAAAATGGTGAACACTTATGCATAGCTGCATTTTCTGTAAAGGAATACCCAGCCAAGCAAAGCAACCAATGGCAATTGCCACATATGCTCCATAATAGACACGACTAAATCCACAAAGCCACTAAAAGAGAGATTTTGGTCGACATCAAATTTTATAGAGATGAATAACGTGGAAAAACCATTTCCTTTTATTGACTATCTAAGATAAAATGAACAAAAAAAAAGGGTAAAATGGTTTCATTCACCTTATCTTTCTCATCAAATCCTTGATCCAAATGTATTAAGTAATAAAAAATTATTTATCTAAAAAATAGGTATAAAAAAATCAACAATGTGCAGAAAACATTAGTTTGACAATACATAGAAAAGCTTTTCTTTCACATGCAAAATTGCAGAAATACCAGTTGTCCAGAAATTCCAAATACCTAACAGATCAAGAGAGAGAATGTTAATGATGGACAAGTTCAATCTTCAGATGTTTATAAGGCATACTGAATAATGAGATCCAAAATTTATCCTAATAACCTCCCTTCAAGTCATTGACGACATCATAGGGTATGGGTGTAACTGTTTCAATGGTTGCACCTTCCACCATGAAACCGGGTTTAGGTCCCTCTGGCTGCCTCTTTGTGCTGATGACCTCACCTCTGGCCTTGGCCTCTGCCTTGAGTTGGTCGTTCATCTTCTTTCTCAATTTAAAATCTTCATTGCACCTGGAGGGCTGGACGTGTTCTATACGAACATGGATCCTCTTCTTAATTATCCTGTTACGAACCTGCACATGCATCAAATCCTGTTACCAACCTGTACATGCATCAAAGCTTGATGTAATTATTTCACATCTATCACAGATGGGACAAGGGCACTTCTAAGTAAATCCTCGAAAGGCAGTGTGTAAATATAACAGCTTGGAAGTGAACATGTACAGCCACAAGAACATCCACAAAATGTCTTCTTAGACAAATACGTGCTAAATGAAAAAATGAAGAAATCCAAAATGGGGCAGAAAAAGATAGTTAGCAAAATATAGATATTCTTTTGTTCCTTAAAATAAGCTGTACCAAGACATGGAAACTGAAAAATGAACATTTATCCAACAGTAACAAACACTGGACCTGAACCGCTGGTAAGATGGTGCTTTAATAATTTGATGATGTTACTAGTTCCCATCTCAACCATAAGAATATAAGCCCTTTAGTCTAAATAGAACTCTGAGAAGGACAACACAGAAAATGTGCAGGTATCAATTAGGAAAGAGCACCAGCTTACTCACTGCCACATTGAGCAACAAAGAAAGCTCTACAACAGGATCTAAAATGCATTTCATCAATAGGAGGAAGTGTCTCAAGAAAGTGTTAGCAAGCCAATATGCTAGAAAAAAAAGAGTTTGACCAATATGTAAATAAAAATAAACTCTGCCATATAAAAAGCAGAAGACACATTAATAATAACCTCCACTGTCCAATGGGCCATCTCAAAATTAAGGTGATGTATAGTACCATAGAATCCTGTCGAGGGACTGAGCATGAAAATGGAAATTTCAAAAAAATATGTTTGGTAAACACTTTGAAATAGAAATCCTCTTTCCCTAGGGAATGAGGATTCCATCAAATGAAAGAATCCGGATTTCTTCATTAGAGCGATGGAATCTTCATTTAAGTAATAATTGTTATACAAATTTTAAGTTAATTAATAGCCCAAGGGATAAATTGAAGGAATAAAAAAAATTTTGAGGTTAAATTGGAAAAATTGAAGGCTTAATTGAGAGGAATTGAAAAGTTTAGAGGGATTAGTAAAGGAATATGAAAACTAGGGGACTTAGTTAAGAAATCAACTTTAGATCCAAATTGAATAACCAACAGATTGGCCGACACTTTGATGCCAAAATCAGTGGCCATTATCAAACTGTCTACCCTTTACTTAAACGTAAATGATAAAAATATCCTATAAATATAAAAAGTTATAAATATTTAAAATCTTATATATTAAAATATTATATTATAATAAGATAAATTGTATAATATGATATATTATATAATTTATTATATTTATATAATATATATAACTTATTATATATATATACAAACATACATATATGAATTTAATATTTTAATGTTAGAATAAAAAATTAATTTTTAAATTTTTTAGAATATATTAAAAAAAATTTAAATTTTTTAACCTTTACAACAAAGGGTATTTTTGTCTTTGAACATTTTTTTGGTTTACTTTCCTATTCCTATTCCAACATAACAAACATAATGATAATACAGGAATCCTCGTTACATCAATGTGTACCAAAGATATTCATAGAAATTCTGATTCCATTCCATTCACATTCCCATTCTCATTCCATCAAAAATTATTCTATCATATTATACATCACCTAAATGCACATTAAAAGTGAAAAACCATGCAGCTCCAGCCAATCTTCAAAATAAGAAAAGAACAGTGAGATCATCTAATTATACTGAACTCCATATTAGGGAGGAGTTCCAAGAGGACTAGGGGTGTTCACGAGTTCAATTCGATTCCATTTTGGACCTAAACCAAACCGAACTGAACATGTCGGTTTTAGTTTTTATTGGACATGATCGATTTTTTTTTTCAAAAAACTGAACCAAGTCGGTTTGGTTTGGTTGACATGTTCAGTTTTTCAATTTTTTTTAAATTGTAAAAAAAATCAATATAAATATAAATATATATAATACAAATATAAATACATATAATATAATATATACATATAAATATTATAATAAATACAATATAAATATTTATATAAATAAATATATATATACATAATATCTATATAATATATATTATTAAATAGAATCGGTTCGGTTCGATTTTATTTTGAGAAAAAACCAAAACCGAAAACGAAACCGAACCGAACCGATCGGTTCATGGGACTTTATAACCGAATTAAACCAATTCCTTTTGGTTGGTTCGGTCCAATTGGTCCAGTTTGGTTTTGAACACCCCCATAGTTGTCAATAGCGCGTGAAGCGCGCACAAACTTTGTGCATCGCTGCGCTATGTGCACCAGCCAGAGTAATAGTGCGCGCGATGGCGCGCTACCCAGAACCGTATTAAAAAAAAAACTTATCAAACCCTCGCGCCCCACTTGGAACCCCTCCCACCAACATCTGTTGCAGTCGTCTCTTTCCCCCCGCACACAAACAGTCGGCTTTCGTCTCCTTCCCCCCACACGCAAACAATCGATCGCAGAGGCTTGTCGGGTGGTCTCGTCTCATCACAAGGTTCGCTCGTCCATGTCCTCGCGTGGTCGTCTACTCTAGCTTGATCATCATCCTCGTCCGTCTCGTGTGCAATGCCTCTGCTAGTCGGCTTCCAAGCCAGTCGCAAGTTAGGGCTTCTCTCTCTCTCTCTCTCTCTCTCTCTTTTCCTTCTCCCAGTCGCAAGTTCCAACCCTCATCCTCATCTCGTCTTCCAACCCTCGTCCTCCTCTCGTCTCATCTTGCCCAGTCACAAGTTCAGCGTGCCTTTCAGTTTTGTTTTTTTCTCTTTTTTTTTTGCTGTTGACTGTTGTCAACCAGTCGGCACTCGAGATGGACAACTTGACCATTTGTTACTTCTCTTTTTTTGTTTTTTGTTGGTGGATTTAAATTTTTATCACCCGTTGGAACTCAGGTTTGCAACTTCAGCATTTGTTCCTCCATTTTTAGACTTGTTGGATTTTACAACTTTTTTTGCAAAGATTAAGTGCTTAAATATTTAAACTTTTTTGACAAGGATTGTTTATTTAAATGTTTGGACTTGTTATTTAAGTATTTGGTTGGTTGGTTGATATATATATATTTACATGTTAGCTTATTATATATACTTGTTATTTAAGTCTAAAGTCTTAATTTGCTTGAATATTTAGTTGTATTAGTATTTTTGGTTTATATTAAAAATATATAAATGTATATGCTTTATGTGCACTTTATTTCAATAAAGCGCGCACTATGCGCTATAACTCTAGAAGGCCTTTGCGCTTCGCACTCTTGACAACTATGAACACCCCTAAAGAGGACATAAAAACAATGAAAAAGATCTATTCATCCAATGAAGCTTACAGATGCGATATTATCAACCAGAAGGCAGACGTTATATTAAGAAATTTTTCAGTGGGCTTGTTTTAACACGTCACCCGTCCACACGGCCAAAAAACACTCAGTATGCTGTACACCCTGTCAGTGGGTTTGGGCAGGAGGCGTCCCGCAACTCAAACCAAACAGAAGCCGATCAACCATTTACAAACTACACCGTCATCTAGCCCCAGATCCCTACAAGGATTTTTTTTTTTTTAATTTTTGTGTGGCTTTTTAACCACTTTTCAGTGTTAGTCTGAAACGTGAATTTGTTAACAGTGTTGTAGTTAACCACTAACCTATACAACCATTCTCTCTCTCATCTTAAAGTGACTAGTCTAACCTTGAAATTTAAAATTTCTTTATTTTATTAGAGTCATGCAGATTCCGTGAGAAGTGAGAAAGAGCCTCAAGACTGCAGATGAAAAAAACCAATGAAATCTTCAATGCTAGAGCTAGGAAATTAAAACCTCTCACTTTCTCCGGCAACCCAGTACCTCGTCCTCACCCATTTCCGGCACTGAATACCTGCTTCTCAGACAGCAACAAAATGATCCACTATGGCACAAACATTTCTTTGGGAGTGAGAAAGATAAGACCACATACAAAGATTGGTCCAAACCTGCAGCGGCATTTTCAGATTTTTGCATATGATTGCGGCCTGCGTATCTAAATATCTAAAAAGTCACTTTTTGAGGGAATTTTAACTGAAGATTGAAGTATTTGACATAGCGACTTATGATAGAGTTAGAAAAGAAGTCTTGGAATCTGATTTTTGTAAAATTTTGCCTTCCAATTGAACATTCAACCATTGCTGCTTCCTCCATTGCATTTAATAATAATTTATAAATCCTCCACCATGTAAATATTCGTATAGTTACAGATACAGCCACATTCACCTTTCAGATAAATAGAATTTAAAAAAAAAAAAAAAGGCAAAGCCTCATAGTCTTCCACTTCAACGAGAATATATATACAATTTCAAACGCATTCAAAACTACTTCCAACTAATTAGACGATCCACACACCCACACATCATTGGTACAAATAAAGTCAAAACTACCGGTCTCTGATGCAAGTAGAGTGAACATGAGCAATACACAAGCAGGTCATCAAATTAATCCATTAAACTTGAAAACGCATCCATTTATATATACCAAACACGTACTTAGATTGAAAATGAGTGGGAAGAAAGAATAACAGACCTGCTTGTTGACTT
>CAJVSB020000768.1:0-20228 GCA_911865555.2 Thlaspi arvense
TTTTTGAGTCATGACTCTCCTTATTAATCTAAATTAATTCGATGAATAAATGGAATATTTTGGTGTCCAAACTTCATGTAATCAATGCGAAATTGGTGAAGTTTGAGAAATCAAAATTAAATCAATCATCATACTATATGTAATTTAGTACTACGAGACACACCATATTGTAGATAAAGGGAATTGTCTGGTGTCCAAATTTCATATAATATAAGTTTTTTATCGAAATTTTTTGTAAGTTATGTTAATATTTCAGAGTATGTGGCCATATCAAAGTAAGTATGACCCATGTAGATATGGTTGTACACTTTAGAATGAATGATATTAAGACTGTTATAATAAGTTATATTTTAATTTAAATATGATCTGGATTTGATTTTAAATTTTATATTTGAATTCAATTAAAATATTTAATAGGTAAAATTTGATTACAAATATTTATAATTCAAAATAAGTGAATCGAATATATAATTAAATAATCCGATCAGTTTAAGAATTTGAATCTAAATTTTAATAATATTTTTATTGAATTAATAATTTTATATATAATATTAATAAATTTAAAATTATATGAATTAAATTAAAAAATTTAAAAAAGTTTAGAAATTAATATAATTGATAAAATAGAGTTGAAAAATTAAGTGCAAAAAAATAGTATTTATTAGATCGAAATTTTTTATTAGATTTTTAGATTATTTATTAGATTCAAATATAAAAATGATTAATCAGATTCAAATTCTAATTCAAATTTAAATTTATCTGATTTAATTTAAATGTGGCAATTAACACTTCAAAATGATATACAAATTACTCAGATTAGGTCGTCTTTATTATTTTGCGACGTATTTGTAAATGTCGCATCATTATCATGATGCGCAATCCGACTAGAACGGCGAGTAACGACGACATGTAGAGCGTATCATCAATTGACCAGCTAGAGAGTTGGAGTCAAGTAGCCATTGGCACTAAGATATACTCACCTAGCGTAAGTTAAGCATACTGCACAAGCGTCATCATTGATTTTTTTTTCAAAAAAAAATTAATTGTTTACCTGTTCCAAAAGTATTAATATTGCAACAAGTTATACACACACACACACACATATAAAAGCTGTTTTAGTTTACTGAAATAAAAAAATTAAAAACCTTTCGAAATGAATCAGCAGGAGGATAATCTCATGCAAACATACCCTTAATTGCCTAAACAATTGTTAAAAAATGGCCTCTAAGATCACCCAACTAGGCCGTCCCGGAGAATCCCTTACTTTAAAAACATACATAAATGGAATTTCGCAGTACCATAGACCCAGAATTTCAGGCTAGCTAGGCATCCCACCTCCATTCCTTCGCTAGATTTCATATTAACTCCCTTGCCAGAACACACAAGATATATA
Organism: Thlaspi arvense; assembly: GCA_911865555.2. Taxonomy (NCBI): domain Eukaryota; kingdom Viridiplantae; phylum Streptophyta; class Magnoliopsida; order Brassicales; family Brassicaceae; genus Thlaspi; species Thlaspi arvense. The sequence continues at coordinate 1,394 of CAJVSB020000768.1, forward strand.
GAGAAACGACATCTATACCCCATGTGCACCTCCTGCCACGCCCCCTCTCACATTTCACTCAAGACTTTCTGAACCTTGTTCAGACCCCTGCTGTCTCTCTTACTATTATTCTAACACTTCCAACTCAACAACCCTAAAGAAGACAATCCCTCTAACCAATCAAATTTATGAACTCTTTCACAGATGTGGAACAACTTATCAATGGCAAAGCCAGCCTCTTGGGTAGTCCTTTTAGTGGGGTCAAAGTCTCCTCTTTAAAAATTTTATTTATTTCTCCATTTCACTAGATCTGAACGGTTGATTTATTATATTATCTTATTAAATATTTAAATTCAATTTTTTTAAATTAATTTAAAAGATTCAACAATATTTATGATTTATTTTACACCACTGCTGTAGTTACCTGTCTCTTTCCCTTTCACATGGTACAGTAGACACTGTACAATTGCCACCATAAAATCACCAAGGCAATGTTCAATTCATTGCCTTATTCGAGAAACCATTTGTCTGGGTGTGAGTGAATTCTCTTCAATGATCATCACTTGTTTTTCTCAGTTCTACCTGCAAGCCCATTAAACCCAAGGCAGTGTTCCATCAACTTTCCTTGAAAGATAGAATTTTAAATACTTCCAGAACAATTGCCCATTGCATGTTGTACAATTCAGGCAATCATCCCAATTTACCACAAGTGGGTAGTATTATTACCTACGGCTAAGATAAGGGCCTGGGAATTTTATTAATTGTTTGATAGTGCTTTTGTTTATAAATAATTGAGGGCGAAATCTTCAAGGAAAGAGAAATCCCAAACGTGCTTGGGATTAAAAAAAAAATTGGAGCGGCAATAGATTTTTCTAGACAAAAATAAGCAAGAATTTTACTTTTTGAAGAATTTTGTGGATTTGTACAATGCCAAATTATCAAATGTTATACATGTGGAATTCAAGAGCAGAGTTTTTTACAAACACGAGCAAAAAAATATATCAGTGTTAGTTGATGTGAAGCTATGTATATGATAACATTTACATTTATCAAAAGAAGTACAGAAAACAATGACTTCAAGGAAACAGAAATATCAAAAACTTGTTTGGAATGAGGAGAATTTTGCAAATTTAAAACACAAGCAAAAATTATGACTGTCATTAAACAAGCCCTGATGGTTCTAATCTTCAGAATTATCGTTCGTTTGCTGGATTCGGAAGGTGAGGTTAATTAACTAATTTTGGATACACAACAAAAAAAACAAATTAGTAAGCGCGGTAAGCGTTTGTAGGCGATCGTGATCGTGATGCGATAATATTCCCTGTACGATTAAATAAATAAGTGCATGGTGTGTAATACTTAAATGATTGATTCCATGAGGGGTTGGTGGCATTTTTGGAGGGATTTGGTGGAAGGGGGGGGGGTGGGAAGTAGAGTGGAGTCGTAAGAAATTAAAGGCAAATTACGGCAAACATGTGGATTTATGGGGAGATTTTATGACTGTAGGAGATCTCTCGATGAAGACATGAGTGACTCTGAAGATACAAGAGAAAAGAGAATCTGTGTTTTGATGCATCTGACTTAATTTTCCTTGAAAAGATAACCATCTGGATGCTTTATGGAATTGTTCATAGTTAATGTCCCGTATAATGTCAGGGTGATTGAATGGGTAAAAGCCCAGTCCTCTTGTATTTCTTGTAGTTTTAGTCAGTTTCTTCGCCTCCTGATGAAAACCCCACATGAAAATACTAGTCACATTACCTTAGCACTGTTAAATTCGACAAGATCTCGATCTCTCTCTCTCTCTCTCTCTCTCTCTCTCTCTCTCTCTCTCTCTCTCTCTCTCTCTCTCTCTCTTATCAAATATATCCGACATGATTGACCCTTTTCGCACAGGAGAAAATACTTTTATGAAAAATATACAGTATTAAAGAAAACTGTGTCTGAATAGTCGTATATAACTGCATACTTTTAACATCGTTTGTTGCAGAAGCCAGACTAGTGGACTATAACTGAAGCTAGCTGCAATAACACGACTTATCACTATCAATTTGAATGTATGCTTGCATGCAGGGCGTGAATTGCTTGACCTAGATTCTAGAGATGAGCTCAGTTGATGGCATTCAACACTTAGTAGAATATCTATTATCCCAGAAGAAGATTAATAATCTCAAAACCCTAATCAAAACCTTGATTATACGTTAGAGCGCATTTTAATGAAATAAGTGGTGATTACTTGCACTAGCAAAAGTGGCAATATGATTACAAAAAGACAAATACTTTGGTTATCTATCATTCTTCTGCAGGCATATACATTGTATCAAGCTTCTTTTCCCAGGAAAAATTACCTAGTTACTATCGCCCCATTCAAATTATACGAAACATATCAAGAACAATTCCATTATATATGCTGGCTTCTTGTCCACATATGAAAAATAAACATTTCAAGAGCTTTTCTCTGAGTACCTAACTGTTATTGTTACCCCCTGAAGATGCACAAATAATCGAAGAGAGAATAAGGTCATCCGGCTCAAGCAAGAGGCCTTGGCTTTTAGACCAAAGGGATAAAGAAGGAAACCCAGAAGAGAATAACTAACAAAAGCTGCAGAGAAGAAGAATAATCTGTTTTAGAAAACATCAAGTTAATTTGCTTAGCTACTTTACCTCTGGCCGATCACCAAGTCTCAGCTCAAGATCCATATCTTCTTCCGAGCTAGAGCTAAGTTCGAGCACTTCTGATTTAACATGATCTCTGCCAGCTGACTCTGAAGGCGACAACGTTGAATTGGTGATTCTCCTCCTTTTGAAACTAATATCATCCCTCTTTTCACCTCCATAAGAGGTTGGGCCAGTTCGCCGAACCACCAAATTCAAGCTCACAGACAAATCAGCTGTGACATAATCCTTCTTAACCTTAGCGCTGCTTGAGCCTAGGAATAATTTTGAATTGTTATCCTCGTTATTCAGATCCAAGACACGAGAATACCTGTCACCAAGCAAGCTTGGCCATGAGGGATGAGCATATGAGGGCTTCTTATGACGATCCTCTATAATAGGGGATGAGAAAAGAGGACAAAGGTCTTTTCATTACTCTTCTCTGGTGAAGTTACCGGCGAAACCCTAGAAGGTGAGGAGGGTGATGCAAAAACTGCTTGATCAGAATAAGGCCTTTTAGGGCTACACAGCATGCTGTACATCTGAGAGGGGTCTTGAATACTTAGAGAGTTTTTAGGATTTAGAACAACGCTTTGATGGTCACGTGGACTCGGTGACTGCTTCAGTCTGGCTCTATCCCTCCGGTGAACGTTCATGTGGCCGCCAAGAGCTTGAGCTGACCTGAATTCTCTCCTGCAGAAGCTGCAGGTATAAGACCTTGGAGGCCAAACACACCCTCCATAAGGCCCTGATGCATCTTGGGCAAAGGCCTTCTCTTCCCATGAATCACCGCCATGCGAATAATTACTCTTCAGAAGATCATGAGAATTCAAACTGTCTCTCCTCTTCAACCACATCCAGTACTGTGCTTGCTCCATTACAATTGCTTCTAATTGGGATGAAGAGAATGAATGTGGAGAGAGAGAAAGCCGGGGTCTCTCTATATTGACCCAAGTCGGAGCAAATTGAAAGCTACAAGCGAATCTACCAGGAAAGAAAGGGTATGGAAGAGAAGTTTTGTGGTTCCATATTCTAGTTTGGCCTATATACTGTAGCTACCTTTTTTGGTTTTCTAGTTGGCATTCAACACAATCACTGTAATGGGCACCTTTTGCTTTCCTTCCTTTCTTATTAGAATTTCTTCGTGAGGAATTGTTTACAAAATGGATGATGTGGGTCCAAATGGTTTCAGTCCTGTGCGGTGAGGATGCTTGCACTCAAACTGGGATCATCTGACTGAAATGTAATGGAGAGATCAGGAAGAAAACAAAAATGAGAAAGAGAAAATAAAAAGAAAAGAAGAGAAAAAGGAAGACAAGGGATGGAGGGGAGAGAGTCACATGAGGACACTGCAAAAATAGGTAATTTACATGGTGGCATGAGTCTGACCCTTTTCAAATAGTTCCTTACATATGAATGTGTATGCTTTTCTTGTCACGTGCTGCCACTGGTTTATCTTACAATATCAAGAATTTAGTGCAAATTGTGGCCTATTAAAATAAAAAAATAATATTTCGAAAATTAAAATTTAGAAATTTCGTTAATTTTGATAATTAATAGTTTAAGTGGTGTGAAAAATTCATATTTTCATGATGTATCTGTATTCTGTTGAAGAGATGTCTGCACACACAACTAACCGTTTCGTGCATATACAGCATTGAATTTAATTACTTCTCTAGAAATATTACTCGCAACAGAGACTTAGAATAGAGAGCTACCTCTCGTATTTTTGTTCTATATGGAAGATCGGTTCAGAACCAAGCTGCCTTGCACCAGATTTTTTGTTCCATCCTTAGTAAAGGAAGATGACCTTCACATTTATTATGCAAGGGGGAGGTCTGCTTGAATAATGAACTATGAAAAGTTTCAGATAAAAACCAAAATAGCAATAATTCCTTCCTATTAATTTTTTAATTTATTAAATAAAATGAATACATACATATATATAACATATTTGTTTATGTATAGACACAAACACATTCCTTATAAGAAACAATTTGCACATGTATATATAATAATGGTTTTTTAAATTTAATACTAGTTGAAATTTATAAATAAAAACTACATTATAATTTTTGTTTGGTTGAGTAGGCTCAAACTTTCCATCCAATATATATATATATATATAGAGAGAGAGAGAGAGAGAGAGAGAGAGATAGACAAAGAGAGAGAAATGATCAATTAACATTAGTGTAAGGATAAAAACACTTATTCTATCTTACACCATTGATTTAGTATAGATGAGATTAATTAATTTTTGAAAAAAAAGATAATTATAAATTAATATATTAAAAGACACTTGTAATTAATTCTATCAATTAGATTTGACCAAATTAATAGTGTATAATTTGATTTAAATATTTTACATTTATATTAGTATCAATTGATCTATATATATATATATATATAGAGAGAGAGATAGAGAAGAGATCATTTGACACCAGTGTAAGTGTAAAAAAACTTATACAAAATCTTATATCGTTAATTTGGTTAAAATCGATAGATGACAATAATTACAGCCATTTTCAATAATTAATTTACAATTATCTTTCTTTTAATTACAGTTGTTTTCTAATAATTAATTTATAATTATCTTTTCATGTATATACATATATATATATATATATATTAGGGAGATTGATTGATGTTCCAAAGTCCTTTATGATTGGTTTGTTTTTTTGAATAAGTAGTTGTCATTTACTTACTCTTGTTCCCTTTCTCACATTTCCCCTTGGGTAATCAATTATTTTCACCCTTTTAACGGGACGTCTATCAGTTCGCTCCTAAAAATAGCAAGATAGCTGTGGTAGGATGCAAGGGCCAGTCCCTTGTTCACTTACGAGGAAATAGACTACATATAGTAATCATCAACAAAGTTCCCTCTTCTATCATTTAATTATATTTGTTTGGAAAATTTTGGTTTTAAGTTTCAAACAGTATATAATTTAAATTTTTAATAAAATATTTTAAAATTATACTTTATGAAACTCAATTGATCAATATTTTAACGCTTTTAGGTAGCTTTTTCTTTTTTTTCTTTTTTTATTAACACTTTTGAATGTGCTTATTTTGTATTTTTTTTTTACTAAAAATTATAAGTATTTTTGAGTTTTTTTAAACTCATATCAATACATGAGCTCAATTTCATGGTGAATTATAGTTTTTTTATGACACACATGATCAATAATTTTCTGAAATGCAAACTATAGCCACAAAGGAATCCACAATATCAGAAATGAAAATCCAGATTCAATCAATAATAAGTAATAGAGAAATTTGATTAATAGACCAATATAAAAGCTAAATATACTTTACAACTTGGAATCAAAAAAACTTATTTAAAAACCTAATAAAAAATTAAGACAAACTTGATTTCTTTTGTACCAATTAATCCTAGACCACTGAAATATCTCCAACTTTTCACCATAAAACTGATCGAATAGGTTATTGAATAATTAATTTTTGTCAAAAGTAAAATTTTCAAGTATTGGAATGATCTCAATACTCTCAAAAAACATTTGTCTTAATATTAAATGAGTCCTGAATGAGCTTTCAATAATTTGGAGAAGACCCTAGATCTCATTTTTATAATCCAAGTTGTCCTAATAGGTGTAGGAGTTCTTAAAAGATTTTAAAAAGTTTGAATTCACGAATAAACTGGCCGCGACGCAGTATAACACACTAATTTCAATAATTGTGGCACTATGGCACTCTCAGCGTTTATAGCAAGCTTAGATACATCCCAACGTAGAATAGTTTGTCACAAAACGCTATAGTGTCCTACTGCAGTAATGTTATAGTAATTTTTTTTTAACAAAATTCACTCATACTTAAACTCTCAAATGACCATTCACTAAACTTGAATCTCTTAAAAATACTTTTAAATCAACACAACAAAAAAAAAATAAAATCCAAAAAAAAAAAGAAACAAACATGCCTTACACTTGTACATGAATTAGGGAGGATGCCATTTCTTTTTCTTTAGATTAGTAATTTTAGAGTAACTTTTACGTAAAAAAGGAAAAACCGACAAAGTTCACATATAAAATTCCCTCACACATGAACCGAAAGAGAAAACATTTCTGTCTTGTTTCATTAGTAAGGCAAATTATATTTCACATATATGTACGAGAGGACATTAGTTCTCTAGAGTTTTAGCCGTACGAAGGAGACATGCTGGTCCCATGCTAGATGATGGATTAATAAGAGGGCAACATCAAACTCGTTGTGCTCGCCAATGTTCTTGTACATATCACAGAGACTGCTAACACAGCTTTGCACAAATTCTAAAAATAGGACTCCCGAAAAAAATAGTTAAATTTCAATTCCATTTTTAAAAATAATTACAAAAAAAGACCTTGTGGACTTAACCAATATCCATTTCAAGAATTTCCCATTTAATTGCTCTCTTTCTATTTAAGCCAAAACCAATCCAGTTGAATGTTTCGGCAGAAAAAAAATATTTCTTTTTTATTTTTATTTTTTTAAAACAAAGATCTTCTACCTCTAGAAGCTTGCTGAGAATTAGAATTTTATAACCATCTATATTGGTTCATGAAGACCGGACCGAAAAAACCAGTCGTTTTAATTAATTAAATGATTTTTTAAGTCATTACGAGTCTATCTCTTTCATATATGGAAGGAAAATTCTTTCCATGCCTTTGATTTGATTAAGCTTGGTCCTTATTCTAAAAGGTTTTTGCTTAATTTATTTAAAAATTGACTAAGTGTTGGCTAGTTTATTCCCTAAATTAAGGTGTGCCAACCCGGATTTTTGGGGTTCTGTGGAGAAAATTATTTTTTGAAAAAAAGAATAAAACAGTATAAGTGGTCTTGATTTGTAATTAATTTCTTATTAGTTTGTTGATTTCAATCACATTGTGTATAGCATCGATTTGATTTTTCAAACAAATGAAAAGTCATATTCTCTTCAACCCACAACTATTTCTCAAATTTTCAATTACGAACCATATTCATCAACCACCGTTAATTGGATATTTAATTTAGTTTTCTATAATCATGCAGCCGAAGAACAAAGAGTAAAGACATTTTCCGTCTTTAGAAACTGCTCCAAATATTGGTTTTCCTCCTAACTGTTGGCTGGGAAAGCTAAATTCCAAGGCCTTGACTGGACCACTTCAACCACCACTTATGGGGAATGCATGATATGATTCATATTGATGAAATGTGGCAGCAAGATTTAATTTAAATAATTGCAACCCTAATTAAATCTATTAGTATTTTTTGTCTGATTAACCCATTAATTAACAAAAAAGTGTCTGCTAATATGTTATTTTCAATTATTTTATGAGGAGATTGGAGTTTACATAGAAATAATGTTGATTTAAATGTGACAGTTTAACCTAAAATACATGGCCTGCAAGTAATCCTCTTGTCCAACCTAAACCCTGAAAAACAAGTGCTGATGTTGTCATGGGTGTACCCACAGGAGGTCAAGTGCATATTTTAATGACACTTGACATTATGGCTAGTCCATAAGACTCATTTGACCGCAGTTAAAGTTTGACGAAGGAATGATAAATTTATTAATATACCCCTGTTATGATTACACTTTTTAACCATAAATAAATAAAATATGTATAAAAATTATTGACCGTTTCAAAATTTTAAATTAACAGTCAATGAAACTCGAAGATATGGTCTTTTTACTTTCTAGAAAGATGAACAAGTTTTCTTAAAAGCATTTTTATATGGTTGTATTCTATACCTTTCCATGTAAATAATATATTTTTATTTTTACATGGGTCTCACTTATAATCAAACTTTTGACTTAAAAATAAATCCTACGCGTAAAAATTTTGAAATTCTACTTAAAAACAGTAACAATCTCCAAAGATACAAAAGTAGTGTTTGTAAATATTTTTGAAAAATCAGAAATTGGAGATTAAAATAAAAATAGGTAGAAATGGATTGTAATTAGAAATAGATTAAAATAAAAATAGGTAGAAATAGATTGTAATTAGAAATTTGGTAGGTTTATAAAATGATTGGTATTTGGAATGTAAATTTTGTAATTTTCTTAATGAGAAGAATTTTTTTAAAAAAATTTAAAATATTCTAAAAAATTTTACGAGATGATTTTGAATTTAAGAAAAAATTTTAAAAAAATATCCAAAACAGTTTATACTTAATTATAATAATATTATCCACGGCTAAAAATATCCTTTCTCCGTGGTTTTAGTATCTGTTTATAAATCTATTTTTTCTTACTTAATTAAAAAGAATCAGAATTTAAAAATAAATTTCAAAGTAGTTCAAAAATAATTGTGTATTTGAAAATTTTTAAATCATTTTTAAAAAATTCTTGCGAACAACCCCCGTAGGGTTAATAAATTAATATTCAATTACGAGAAGAAAAGTAGCTATTGTATTTGATGTAACACAATAGAAAAGAATAGGACAAATGGCTATTTTATGGAATTAAGAAATGAAAAGGAAAAAGAAAATGATCACGGACACCTTCTTCTTTCACATTGATCATTGGAATAGCCGTTACTCAAGTACACTTTTGAAGACTTCCCTTCCTAGGGGTGGACCGCATCATCATTCATTGCAAAAATCTGCAAGTTCCAACATATGAGACACAAGGAAATGACAAATACCTTCTGCAGTGTGTTTCATAAAATAATGTAGAGATTAAGACTTCCTATTCATTAAAGAATACCAGAAAGATTGTCGTATGTAGGAGATTCTACTTAATATCATGGTCTTCGCCCTCAACTTGTTTGTATTTAAAAAGGGTGAGCCCATTCTTGCAATTGTATAATGCTGAACTAATGCAAGAATAAATTTTGGGAAAAATTAATTTTTTTAATATTTAATTAATGAGAAACAGTTTTTTATGTAAAAAACTGCTGAAAAACTTTTCATTCTTCCAATTTTTTTTTCAAAATTTTGTTGATGAAATTGAATACTCAATGTGACGTGATATCTTATATTGATTTTTGAGAGTAATATAACATTACATATAAGAAATTAGAGATTACTAATGAACAATTTCAGTTTAAACATTTTAAAAAAGTGGTTAAGGTTTAATAAATTGTTATGATAAATAGTTTTTGAATTAATGCAAAAATACTATATAACAGTTAAACTAATTAGATTGAAATTTTATTCTAATCTTAACGCCAATCATAAATCTAGCACCTAGTTTATGACATCTAAAATAGGTTTTTTTTTTTTAAAAAAAGGGGAATTCTCACTTCAAAATCAAACGCCTAGGAAAAGGATATAGATGCTACAACCTAAGAATATAGAATACATAATAAGTGAGAAATAAATATTTTATTTTATATTTTTTTGAAAGGAGAAGCTGTTGAATCATTGAATAATAAAGATTGGACTGGAGATGGGAAAGAAAGAAAATAATTTTTTAGGCATTTTAGCCAACGTTAACACCTAGAAAGCGTCAAAGAAACATAGTAGACCAATAGAAACAAACCCAGAGCCACACTTAATCCCAAATTATAAATTATTATGTGTTAAATTATGCATCTTCTCTTCATATCTATCTTTATATAGTACTCTATAATCAGTAGTACAACTTATATGAAACCTTGTCCGATATTGGTACAAGTTGCAATTCATTCCTTCTTTAATCATCAAATGGATGAGTGTTGATTAATAATTAATTGCTATGCCTGAGATCAATTGTAATTAGTTTATTGATTATACCAATAATTTTCATATGCTTCTCTCTCAATAAAGCCTAACACTATTCCTATTGGCACCAGGGAAAATTATTTTAAAACAATAAACGGTCAAAAATTAGGAGAATTAGATAGTTCTCCCTTGTGATTAATTAATTTAAGATGCAACCCAATTGCTTCTTGCATTATTGAGATTTGTTACAAATAGATTATTTAGCCAATCTGAAGCTTACAAATGTTAATAGATCTCTCTTGCATTATGACTTCCTGATCCGGGAGGGATTTTTTTGGAAGATTTAGATTTGATTAGAATTATATTTTTATTTTATTTTTAGATTTATCCAATATTTTATAATTATCTCGAGAGGGTAAGATTATTTTTTAAAAAGTTTTTATCCTTTATGAGTTTTACAATATTTAAGAGTCTTCTCTATAAAAAAGAAATTATTTTCTATTAGAAAGGGAGGGGAAAAAATATCTTCAAAGAGGAGAAAAAAATACTTCCAAAAGTTCAAGATTCAACTAGAGTTTTTCGATAAAAATTAATCATTCAATAATCGATTCTAGTTATCTTAAGTTAAAGATTTGAAGACATTCTAACAGTTTAAGATTGAGGCATCCTAAAGTAAAGAGTTTGAAATATTTCAACGGCCTGGAATAAATTAGTATAAGAGAAATTAAATTTGTAATTAGCTCATTTTTAGGATTTAAATAGAGTTTTTTAAAATCAATTGTATAAGTACTTTTGACATTTTAATAATAAATTTCAATTCATTTTTCCCCTATAATTATTTTGATTGAACTTATATTATTCTTATTCAGATGAATCTATTTGGCTATTGCTCATGCTATCAAAAAAATTATGGATCACTTCCAGTAGTTTGTTTATGTTGTCTTAAGTTCTAGAAAAACATAATTAAAAATGTTGTTTCAAGGACAATGCTCTTATTTCTTACAATTAGGTCCACACTTTACTATATATATATATATATATATATATATAGACACACACACACACACATATAAATCTTGCTTTACTGTAAGAGAGGAAGACATATTACAGTTTTTTGATTATTATCTTATTCTACTACAAGTTATTTCATATTATTTTGCTATTTTTTATTTTCAATTTTTCGTTTTCTTACTTTATTCTATTTATAGAAGTCATCATTCCCTATCAATCGTCCGAAACTACTCCAAGTTAATGAAACCAAGATTTTATACGATAAATCCAAAAAAGTTAATTTTTTATACTGACATAATTAAGTACCAAAATCTTAAATTTTAAAAATTAAGTTATATGAGATAATTGAGAATACAAATGAAATTATTTATTTTTTTCTATACTCAAAATTCAATAAGAAGAGAAAATTTTTAGTTAAGATTTAGATTTAATTGATTTAAAACTAAACGTTGTGAAACACACACATAATTTTAAAATATCAAAACATATTCAATTCCTACGTTGAAGCGTCCAAGCAATAGCAAGACATGGATGACTAGGCGAAGAACAAACATAAGTTCCTTTTATCCTTGATCGTATGTCTTAAGCAAGACTTTGATTCAACCATTTGACTGACTGCCTGACTGACTGATTGTAAGGTCTTGGGAGGACTTCTTTGGAAATGAATTTAAGGAATGCTCGTTTCTATGCGACTAAACCAGAATATACAAGAGAAGGTTGTCCCTTTCCTTGTCCTTGTAAATGCATTGCATTATATGAGAGAGAGAGAGAGAGAGAAGAGGACCAAGTAGTATAATAAGCACAATAAAATAGTGTTGCTTTCCGATCACTACAGGGAAATGAAAGGGAAAACAACAGGTCCTTGTTTCATGGAGTCTTACAGTTGTCATCTTTCTGGGTTTCAGAGACAATGTTTGACTAAGTCCCAAGCTAACAAAGAAATTGGCCGCTTCCAAGCAGATAATTTTTTTTCAAAAAGAAAAAAGTTTAAAAACAGAAGACAAACATAGTCTGGTTGCCATTTTAACATAGGTCAGGGGCATTAGATGGTCATCCGAAAACAACCAAGGGGCAAAACAAAGGCAAAAACAACAGATAATACTGCAGTACATACATTTTTTGTTAAGTTTTACAAATACGCACTTACATTTTAAGGTTTAAAACTAATTCAATTTAGAACACTATAATTATCTATAATTATTCCTTTTCAAATATATGTTTTAACAAATTCAAACATTTCTGATTGAAGTACTATAGCTGCCATCTCTAAATATGCATTTTAACATATTCAAACCAGATTATTCTTCACAAATAGAAGAGTACTTCATTACTTATGTTATATCTATTGGATTAACAATATATTTAATTGATTCGACAAAAAGGGAAACGTGTGTTTTGTTTTGTCCCGAGCTTAAGTCATTTCCATTTTTCTCATCTCTTTCTTCTACGATGAATATTATACAAGTACTTCCAAAATTAATATGTAAAAATTTTTGAAAACAAATTTTACAATTGGTTGATCAAGAACAAGTCATGAAATGGTTTATCTTTTCCAATTGTATATATACTCAATATACATAAGCACCTTAAATTAGGTGCTTCTTAGGACCAATTTCATTTTTCCTTCACCTTTTATTTATTAGTTATTTTGCATATACACAAGTTTCAAAATAAACCATTTACTCGTAACCCGTGCACTTTTGAATCCATATTTTAGTGAGTTCATCAAGAATGAGGTTCTAATAATGAAATTGTGCATATGCAATGAAAATGGGATTACTGAATAAAGGGCAATCTTTGATAAATTCGAAGATTGTAAATTAAGATGGACTGATTAAAAAAAAAAAGTATTCAATTAAGTCACCAGAAAATTTACAATATCCGAACTCTCTTAATGCAAATAGGATGATTTTCCTTTTTTGTCAGGAAATTATCTTTTATTGGACGAAAAGAGATAGACAGCATATAAGAATTAAGGCTAAAGGCCATAATGGTCCATGGGCTTCGCTGGAAGCGACAGCGGTAACGAAAGTGATGGGCCAAGACAAACTGCAAAGTACATCACGGCACTGCGAGCTCTGGCCCGCGATTGGTTCATTCAGAAACAAGGTCACATCCGTCTTCTCAAGAACCAATATACGGTTTGGCGTCCTCACCGAATATTAAAAAAAATAAAAAACAACGACAACGTTCCCATATTTATAATAGAATAATTTACATTTTATACCCCAAAATAAGAAGTTTTTACATTTTATACCTTACAAATTTAAATTTAGCACTTTACACCTTAAAAATAAAGGTTTTTAATATTTTACACTCTAAAATTTTAAATTTAACACTTTACACCTCAAAATTTTTAATTTGACCCCAAAACCTTCCAAAATTACAAAAAGTGCACTATATATTTCATTACTCGTTAAAACTAAAGGTAAATTTAAAATTTTATATAAATAAAGAGTAAAAATATTATAAAAGACTTAAACCTTCATTTTTTTGTTATTTTCACTATATTTAATAAGTTTTTACTTAATTTATATACACATTAATGGCATGTAAAAAATTAAAATATTTAGTACTGTTCAAAATTTTAAAACTAAAAATAAAGTTTTGATAAAAAATATAAAAAAATATTTGAAAAGGTTATTTTAGTTTTTAATTTAAAAACTAAAAATCTTAATTTGTTACGATTAAGAACTAATAATTATTTTTATATAAAATACTAGATAAATTAAGAATTATAATAGTTATTTCAAAATTAATGTTTTCGATTAGAATTTAAACCAAGTAAACTAATTTCTTTAAATGTATATAGACCGTAAATTTTTCATATATTCAAAATTTTAAAACTAAAAATAAAGTTTTGATAAAAAATATTAAAAAATATTTAAAGTAACTATTTTAGTTCTTAATTTATATAGATATTTTATACAAAATAATTATTTTAAATAGTTATTATAATTCTTAATTTGTCTAGTATTTTATACAAAAATAATTATTAGTTCTTAATTTGCAACAGATTAAGATTTTTGGTTTTTAAATTAAGAACTAAAATAGCCACTTCAAATATTTTTTTATATTTTTTATCAAAACTTTATTTTAGTTTTAAAATTTTAAAATTTTGAACAATACCAATTTTTTTAATTTTTTACATGTTGTTAATATGTATATAAATTGAATGAAATTTTATTAAATAGAGTGAAAATAATAAAAAATGAAGGGTTCAAATCGTTTATGATCATTTTATTATTCATTTACATGAAATTTCAAATTTACCTTTAGTTCTTAATTTAGTTCTTAATTTATCTAGTATTTTTATATAGAAATAATTATTAGTTTTTAATTGTAACAAATTAAGATTTTTAGTTTTTAAATTAAAAACTAAAATAACCTCTTCAAATATTTTTTAATATTTTTTATCAAAATTTTATTTTTAGTTTTATAATTTTGAACAGTACCAAATATTTTAATATTTTACATGCCATTAATGTGTGTATAAATTGAGTATAAATTTATTAAATAGAGTTAAAATAACAAAAAAAATGAAAATTTAAGTCTTTTATAGTATTTTTACTCTTCATTTACGTGAAATTCCAAATTTATCTCTAGTTCTAATGAGCAATTAAAGATATGGTGCATTTTTTATAATTTTTGGAGGTTTTTGGGTCAAATTTAAAATTTTGGGTGTAAAGTGTAAAAAAACTCTATTTTTGGAGTGCAAAGTGCCAAATGTAAAATTTTGGAGTACAAAATATAAATTAGTCATTTATAATATATCAATTTAACATCTCTCTCTTCCATTTATCTAATATTAGGTTGTTTTCCTAGTCAAAAATCATAACATCTATTAAATTAATATTTTATATTAATATAATAGTTATTAAAATATTTAAGTTAATCACTAGAATCATATACAAGCCTCAAAAAAAAATCTTTAATCAAAAAATTGAAAAAAAAAAGAATTGAGCCTCATAAATGATTTGTTTTACACTGGCTCTAGAAATGTTAGGTTAAAATCTTAATATACATTTTATTAATATCAGAATTAGTAAATAAAATTGATCTAATATATGTTAAAATTAGTGACTCATTAGATTAGGGCCATGCACTTTCATAATGTTTTACCAAAATGAATAAATAAATAAGTAATTGTACTATGAACATTTCATTCTTGAATGCTGTTTTCATTTTCTATATCAACGTAATTGGGTAATTTGCAATTTCTTTCCATTAACTGTCGCATAAAGACTCTATTCCTCATTCTAGAAATAAGTTTTAGAACCCTTTTTTTTAGCTATTTCTGTCCCAAAATGAATGTTATTTAATTATTTTTTGTTCCTTTTTCAGTACAAGCATTCTTCTCAACATATTTTAGTTTGTTTAGAAGGCGACTCCCTCAGGGTTGTGAAGGCGATAAATTCTCCAGGCGTTCTCTTGGCAGACTTCGGCGATGTTATTGGCCAACTCCGGGTTCTGCTTTGGTCGCCGGAGTTTGGGCCGCTGGTTTGGTCTGGCTGGTTAAGGATTGGTGATCGTGTCTAGGGGTTTGTTTGGATGGAAGATCTCTGCCCAACCGTAAGGGTTAATTTTCTAAGTAGTTTAGCTTAACTTCTTTTGCCTTCTAGCTTTGTGGCTAACTAATGTGATATTAGCCTATAAGTCATTTTACTTACAACTTGAAAAAAAGAAAAAACCATTTAAACAACCAACAAATGGGATATTAAATCTCAAATGAATATTAAGAAGAGGTTATTTTGAAAAGGAGGCTAATTAAGCTTCTCAGTTAGTAAGGAGCAGAGGAGGAGAAAGTTACGAGCCATGTGTGTTAGAATACCTTAATGGATTTATATTAATTGTCTAATTTTATTTTTATAAAAAATAGATTGAAATATATGATCTAAATTAATATTAAGTGATTTAGTTATTTGAGTCTTATATGGTAGCAGTATAAACTTTTTTTGTGAAATGTTAGACAATTATTATAGGCCTATTTCAAAAATTCTTTGATCGGTGAAATACTTATAACTGATTAAGTTATTTCTTTATTCTTAAAACAATTATCTTAACTATTATTACTTTTAGAATGTTAGATAGAAAAATTTGATTTTTGATAAACACTTGAATTCTAATTTTTTATAAATAATCAATTTAATAGTGATAAATACACCATTGTGATTGATTAGTATTTTGTGATGGTTCTTATCTCTCTAATTGATTGGTGTCTTGCGTTCAAACAATGTGATTTAAATCTTACTATGTGATAAGTAGGCGCAAGGACTAAATGATTGTTTGATAATACCCCAAACTGGGATAATTAGCGTGATTGAAGCCTACCAATCTTTGCCTAAAATGGGTTCCTACGGGCGGTTAAAACTTTTCCTTTTTCCTTTTCATTTTCTTCTCTTCCTTTCATTTTTGTTTAAGAAAAGCAGAACACGAATCAGAAACACGAGGGTGTATTAACAAGCCCAAACCCAAAACGTTGCACAAAACCAAATCCTTTATCCTAACCTGGGAAAATTCCGGTGATTTGCAACATGTACTTCTAAAATTATAAAATTTGACACTCTACACCCTAATAAAACAAAAGGTCAAAAATTCTTAAAGTGTAAAGTGTTAAATTTTTTAATTGGAAGTGCAATATACAAATTACTCTGAAAAATTTAGCATAAGAATTTCAAATACAAAGTGAACAAAAGAAATTTTATTAAAAAAAGAAATTAAGGAAATTCTTGATGTGATCCTGGAAATGACAACTACACAGCTTGAAAATCCTCGTTCAATCTCGTAACCAACCATAAAGTACTTGACAACGGGCAAACTTTCAATTTTATCAAATCACTCCATTTGTTTCTTTTCTGCATCTGATGGTTTTTAATGTTATTAAGGTTGAAACTTGAACGCCATGCAATTGCCACCTCTAATTCCAAAACAACGAATTGTGATGTGCTTCCTTTTCTACAGTGTTTTGAAAATCGAGTCAGACTGACCAGTTCAATCAAAAATCAGTAGCTTTTAGTTCGATTGAATAGAAAAAACCGTTCATACGTTGAACCAATAAGAACCAGTTAAAACTGGTCAAAAATAAAAAAAAAAAATCATAAAAATTGGTTTATTAGTTTGACCAATTTTTCTTTTTTTTCTTTTTGTTTATGAAGATTTTTAAAATTTTAAATCAAAACTGAAAATTCTAAAATTGGAATTAATTATAATAAAATATATTGTTAAATTTTAAATTTTTTACCTTGTAAATAATAAAACTACTGGATCCATCATTACCCTGTTTTTTAAAACATTGCTTATCAGGGGAAAGATTAAACCTGGGTATTTGGCTGGTCAGTGGCCCATGTTACCACAGGACAAGTCGCTCATTGCACGTCATCACTTCCTCTGACATGATCATCGACAAAAATATGAGGTCAAGAATAGTTGGTTTAGTTCGGTTGGTTTCAGATCACCACTTCGTCTGCCGCACGTCGTTGCTTTCTTCGTTTTGGCTAGTAAACCTCGTCCCGAACCTCCTGCCGCATTTGGCAACTTCTCTTCCTTCTGGCAATGCATTATTATAGTCCTGGACGGGCCAAGCTCCGGTTCTTGCTTCCCTCCATCGCTCTCTCCTTGAACCAACTCCTCCCAACTTGCTTGACAAATCCAGAATGCACTAAATTTGTTGACACCGAGATGTAGAATAGTTTGTATTTCTAAAATAGCCCTTAAAAATTTCACAAGTTACTGACAGAGAACAATCCTTTTCATCATTTTTAACTTCATGAATAAATTTGAAAATTTGTTCTATTGGGTAAATTTTCTTCGGCATCCACTGCATTCTGGAGTCAGATTCTGTCACAAGCTCACTTGAAGCTGCACAGGCTTAATAAATTGAAATAAATTACTACAAGTTTGCACCTTATACTTTGAAATTAATTACTTTGCCCCCTCAATTTTTGGTCTAAGGAAGATCTCCGCTCCGCCAGTGATGTATGAAAAGCTCGAGGAGCCTAAAAGTGCAAGATGCCAAGTTAAATTGCAAATTTTGGTAATTGTCTGAAAGGTTTTTTTTTCCCTGCCTCCAACCATGGTTAAAAACCTTGATTAAAAATAAAAATAAAAATAAACAGAAACCAGATGATCACAGCTCATCTATGAGAGGTTTATTCTCCATGTAACTGAGTCGGAGACTCAGTTGAGTTTAGATCAATCATGTCGAGAATTTTAGTGCCAACTGGGTTAGACACCCTTTGATCCCACATTTGAACTCTGGCAGCTAGCTTAAGACAAGCACTGAATTATAATTAGTCACAACTGAAACAACGTATTATATAAATCATAAACATAACATGAGTGGTCTCCCCTACAATTAAAAGTGCGCCCTGCAATTATTTACTATTTTCACATGAAAAAGTTAACAAGCCATGCGTGCCGGCAAACAAGGAAGAAATACAGCGCCAATCAGATGGCAGCAAACCCCCACCGTTGATCTCTAGTAAAGTATTTATCACTTGTGGATCAGACAAAACTATGGTCTTAAAAATACTCCCGCGTTGACCTTTTGTCCATTTAAGCAAATTAA
>CAJVSB020000769.1:0-19577 GCA_911865555.2 Thlaspi arvense
TTTTACCGTACTGTCAACATACTCAAACCAAACCAAACCAGACCACATCACTATTGACATGTCTAGCTTGGTTCAGATATGTGTCACATTAAAAATTGATCATATCTAAATTTTTAGAAAATTGATAAGTCCTGTTCATTTAAAAAAAATACCAAAAACCGTATTGCACCAGATATATAGCATAAATTACTAAATGTAGGTTCAAAAAAGACTAATTTACACAATGCATTATTAAATTTTAAATTTTTGCACTTTGCACTCTAGTAAGACAAAAAATCAAAAGATGCTAGAGTGCAAAGTGCAAAAATTTAGAATTTAAAGATATATTGTGCAAATCACCCTTCAAAAAAGTATAATCACCTTGGGCGGAAGAGTAGTTCCATGGCCAAAATGGAGTGGATCAGAAGTAAGTGGGTCTAAATAAAACATCAAAGGACGATATGTAAATAACTGAAAAAAAAAATAGAAGATGAAAATAAAATCAGGGAAAATGCTGTGAAATAAACTACGTACTTGGGTAAAATTGGAAGAGCTGCGTGGCTTAATTTGGAGGCGATACCCAATCGAGCAAGAGCTCGCCAACCATTAACCTGTATGATGGTGGCTGCTCTCTGTCTTTTCTGTTCGTATTTGATTAACATTTATATATTTACAATTAATCAATCATATACAACAATTATTCTAACAAAATAAAACTTTTCTAGTTTAGATAAAAAATGACTTAACAATAAATAAATTTTTTTTAAAAATCAGTTTTGGAATAATACTAATAAAGACATGTGAAGAGAACGGGTACGTAGTAGCAAGGCCGCAGATGCCACCGCCGACCATAACAATGTCTTTCCCATGGCCAACTTCACGTTCTATTCCTCCCCCTCCTCCTCTTTCTTCTTTTTCTTGCTCTCTTTCTCTTGGTTTCAGAGACTCTTTCTTTATGCTTTCTTTTTAATGGGTTTTCAAGGCATAAGATTTAAATAATAATAATAAATGAAAAGCAAAAAATTAACTAATTAACTTCCATTTTCCTTCATTCCTTATGTAAGTGGAATTATAAAGTTGTCCACTTAAACGAAATTTTCATTCTTTCAATTTTTTAATGGAAAGATGAATAAACCAGGCTTACATTCATGTTTCATTCTTTGCTTTGTAGGCATTAATTAATTGTGATTATTCCACCATAAAAAAGAGAAATTTTGTGGCCATTATCAATATATACAACCAACTTAGTAAGTAATTAAACTACATATATAAACTTGTGGATATTTTTTTAGTGTGGACAATTCTAAACGGGTAAAAAGCCTGATTATTGGGAATTGAGAGGCATGCATTTTCGACGACCATGGTAATCCAATTTAAATAATATATTGTAAGTATCCCCACCTAATAAATATTTATCCATAATTGAATTTTATTGCAATGTTCTTGAAGTGGTATTTTGTCTGTCTCCTAAAATTTGTGCCTTTGTCTATGTATGAGAGAGACAGCCAAAGCTATGTATATATATAGAGAGAGAGAGAGAAGAATCACTCATGAATACACGATAAAGGAATCAGATTATTATAAAATAAATAATAATAATAATAATAATAATAATAATGTATTCCTAGATCAATAATGCTTTCTCTCAAACCAAAATAAAAAATGGCGAACAACGAAATGGTACAAAATAAAATCAATGAACGGGCTTTGGACATGGCTTAGCCGTTGCACCCCAATTAAGTATGTAAACGGGTCGGATTCGGATCAAATCAGGCTGATCCGAATCCGAATCCGATTATCAATGTATATATTCGAATCTGACCCGAAATCTTATAGGATTTCTAATTGTTATTACCGAATCCGAATCCGATAAAAATCCGAAATCCAATAAAAAAATCCGATCCAAATAACTGTTAATAATAATTAAAATCAAATAATCAATAAGTAAAAGATATATAAAATCAAATAAATTATTATATATGAATGATAAAAATTCATGTAAGATTTATGTTTAATTATTTTTATTTTATTAAAATATAAATAAAATTAAAAAATAAATTGTTATTTATGAATGATAAAGAAGAACTTTTGTTATATAATATATTATAAAAGTGATGATAGGATTCCAATTTTTTATAAAACTATCAAGTTTTATTTGTATTATTGTTAGAACTTAGAAAATTTTATAATCAATTTATTCAAGTGTTTCATGAAATTTCAAAAGTAATTAATTATTAAAAATAATACCTACCAGAAAAACTAAAATTATGAAAAATAAAAGAATATTATAAAATAGTTTAGAAAAAATATACATTATTCTATTAAATAAAATATCTCACAAATACAAATTAGTATATTATTAATTATAATGTTGTATATATTATATTATATATAAAAGTATTTATTAATATACATAATTATTAATTAAATAAAAATTATTATTAAATTATTCAGATTCGGATTTTTAATGGATCGGATTGCTTAATTCCATATCCGATCTACTTATTTCGGATTATGAATATTTATAATTGAATTTAATCCATCGGACATTTTAATCAGTTAAACGGCTTAAAATTCGAATTGGATTTGGATCGAATTCGGATTAAAATCCAACTCATTAACAACTCTACCCCCAATTAGGGTTCTGGCTTTTCATGCCGGCTCAGAAGCTTAACAAAGTTAAGCTATGCAATTAAAAGCGACAAGGCCTGCCTAATATTTATAAACTGGGGAAAAGAGGACAAGAAAGAGACGTAAGGAATTGGCGAGAATTAAGTGTATTCAATTGCTGAATAATTATAAATAGTTCATGTACTAGCAGCAATAACATTTTTTTTAGAATACTAAGTTTAAGTACACTCACTTATTCAATCAAGGCAACATCTCAAACTCCTTTTACATCACAGCTTGCCACAGTCATATTTAGTATGAAGAGCTATGTTGTTAAAGAGAACAACCATTAAAATGACAATAACAAATTTCACCACCATCGACGAGGATTGCCATAATAAACCAATAAGAAATGATTGTGTTGACAATCTCGCAACCCTCATCTTCCGCTCTTTCAGATATTGATCTATTGCTGCTTCGATATTGTGCATAACCTTTCCATTTTCATCTGTTATTGGGTCAATGAAACTCAACTTCTGCGATAAACATCTAGCAAGCACGATTGCATCTTCTAAACCTGCAGAGCCACCTTGCCCTAGAAAATGACCCATCACGTGCATGGCATCCCCGGCTACCGTAACAGTTCCTTTGCGAAAGTTTCCTGTTAAGAGCTCCCATGGTGCACGATACCTCAAACGTGCGAAAGATAATGACTCTAGGTCACTACATTCCACCATTTGAATGATTTCTTCTGGGAAACTATTGATGGCATGTAGGGTTAACTGCTTCACATACTCCGGATTTTTTGAAATATTTTCACCTGTCATGTTGTTGTATCCAAAAAAATATGAAAATCAAACAGAAAGACAAAGAAAGTGATGAAACTCTTTCCTAACTTCAGCAGAGAGAAGATTTCTACCTTTAGGAGATCCTTGCTGAGTTATCAACCAGTGAACTAACTTCTCGCCAATTGGAACACGTCCTACCACAACGTTGTTTTTGTAAGTTTGAACAAATTCATGGGAAAATGGATGACCAATTGGATAATAAGTCATGCCTCTCGTTGTTAAAAGGCCAAATACTCCAGTAGGCTTTAAGTTGAGGAAGTTGGAAACGGCCGACCTTGCTCCATCGCATCCAATTACAAGCTAGAAGATAGACAATTACATGGTCCAAAAACAAGAAACATAGACGTTCTGTTAATGACCGTTTCCTCGATATTTTTATCTGAAGTTTTCCAAGTGTGACCTTTATGGAGGAAAAGGTCTTAAAGTCTAATTAAAAGCAATTAAAAAATAAAGGATTTGGTTAAACATTGTAAATAGTATGCATTAGCATGCATGGTGATGCATATAATAGATATTTACAATGATTGGTCCTTTATTTGAATTATTTTTTTGATTATGTCCCAAAACTTAGTTTCTTACCACCTAAGGTCCTTTGCTGGAAACTTTTTATAAAAAAAGAAAAAGAAAAAAAAAAACCATTTCTTAGTTCATTTAGAGAAAAAAAAATGTCACCCTATCTAACTACCCATTCTCTTCATTTTTTTAATTTCTTTTAGTATTACTAACCATTCCAAAATTTCTTGTGTTTTCCAAAGTTTAAACTCAAAATCTTTGGTTAATTTTTGGACTTTTTTAAAGCGAGAATCTTGATTAAATTTTAGATTGTAGTAAGCCAACTTCCTTTATTTGGTGCGCGGGTGATAGATAAATTAGGAAGATATTCACGCATTCTGTCTTATTAATTACAGTTAAGTACTTAAAATTAATACAAATAAATTTGGAAGGAGTTACCTTTGCCATAATAGTATTACCATCCTGAAGATGAAGAATTGGGTAAGAAGTCGAAGGATGGAGCTCGACGAAGACTACTTGACATCCGAAACGTATCGCATCAGGCGGCAAAGCATCAGCTAGCGCGTTCACCAGATCACTTCGCCTCAAGCATCGATTTTCCCCACTCCACCTAACATAATTAATTTAATTAATTAACTAATTATGCTTTAGATTAATTAATGTATATTAGTAAAACCAAGAAATAAAAATAAAAAATAGAATCAAAAGTTGGAGATATTTACTCCGCAGATATTTCCTTCGCCTTCTTATCAAGCCATATCTCTCGAGCCCTGTGGACAATCAGCAAAGGCATGTCTCCAAGCATTGAATTCATAAACAAGGAACAAGTGTGCTATTAATTAAATCCGACTTTTTGTTATTTTTTCTCTAGCTCAAGATTAATTGTGTATGCCTAACAAAGCTCGCCAGTTAATTAATCCGATGAGTCAGTGACAGAAAATAATTAAACAAAAATGTATTAAAAAAATACCCCTGAACTGGGATAGCAGTTTGACGGAGACGATCGGCGACGCCGAGCTGCTCCAGGGCTCGCCATCCGTTATCCAGTATTCCGATGGCTGCTCCACTTGCCCTCAGTATCTCCGATTTCTCTAGTACCAAGCTGTTTATTCCTTTCCTGCGTTTGCATTTGATTCATTTCGTAATTGATACAAGTAATTTTCCATCAATTTCATTATTCTAAAAGAAAATTAAAATGATCAGATGGCCATCAGAATGAGAGAGGAGCAACCTATGCAAAGCAAGGGCGGTGGCGAGGCCACAAATCCCACCCCCGACAATCACTATCTCATTCTCAGGCTCAAGTCGCTGCATCTTTTGCTGCGGTTGCTGTCTGTCTTCTCTCCTGTGTGTTGTCATGGCGCTGTCCTATCATCTTATAGATCCAACTATGACGTAAATACCCATTTGGTCCCTAAAGTAAAGTATAATTAAAAAAATCAAAAATAGTAAATTTCGTCAAAATTTAGAAATTTGGGAGTAAATAGAAAGAAAATTTATTCTTTACATGAATTTACAGTGTGCGGAGAAAAGAAATAGATAGAGAGTTAATTATTAGAGACAAATTTATTAGGTGTTTCCATATAAATCAAATGTTGAAGAAAAGCAAACTAGGGGTATTCATGATTTTTAAAATCATACCGAACTGAACTGCACTATATCGAAAGTTAGATTTTTTTAAAAAAAAAAATTTATAAGTTTTGGTATTAAATAATATCGTACCAAATATTTTGGTACAATTTTAATTTTATAAATTCAAAATCAAAAAAAACTATACCAGATTGAATATTATATATAATAATTTATTAAATTATTTATATTATATATAAAATGATTAAATTTCAAAGTATTAACTATAATTCAATAGCAAATTAAAGAAATTAAAAGATTAAGGACTTTTATGAAAAAGAAGCATAAATGTTATGGATTAAAGTGTAAAAAGGATTCTAATAAATATTTTATACGCTTACAAATAATTTATTAACTTATATATTTATTAGAAAATGAGATCATTCTTTTTTATTTTTTCTTTTATTATCAATTTTATATTATAATATAGTACATCACTTACTAATTTATCACCTAATTTAAATTTCATAAATTACCGAACACATAATAAACACTAACTTTAAAAAAAAATTTCTTAAATACACTTTTTCATTATAAATAAATAAAAAGTTTCCCTTAACATATCTAAAAAATAGTTCTAGAAAAAAATTACATGTAAAGAAATTTGAACTAAGTATTGCACTTTTTTTACCATTAAAAATCTTAAATTAAAAAAAAAATACCATTGCCAAATAAATACAAATAATTGAGAATTAAATTTCAGTTTTTAAAATAGAAATTGTTGAATTTTATATTTTAACTATCAATAAAATTAAGTGTAAAATAATGAATATATATTTAAAGAAAATTAAAATTAAAATTTAAACTATACCGTACTCATATATAATGCATAATAATTTATTAAATTATTTATATTATATGTAAAATTATTAAATTTCTAAATAATTGAATTATAAGTTATTAATTAAAGTATTTATATTATATGTAAGTTAATTAAATCATCTAATAATGATAGATTTTTAATTGAATTGATTAAAAGTTCATATTAAATTAGGTTAAACAAAATTAACTTTTTCATTGTTTTTATATGATTTTTAATTTGTTTCTAATCTATTGTGAGATCAAGAATATAAAGTTATAGATGATTATTAATAAAAGTTTTGAAATTAAATCCTTAAATGCAGCAAATTATTAACATTATATAATCTTGAAATAATTTGATTTTTTCATATTAGTTATATACTAAAAGAATCTTTTCGTGTGTTTGTAAAATTTTTATTAGTTTACTTAAATATTTTAATATAATTAAAAAATTATAGAAACTATACCGAACCGTATCAAAATCGAATAAAACTGAAGTAACGATATCGGTATCAAAAAGTATGATTTTGGTTTTAACATTAAAAAAATTGAAATAATTGGTATGATATAATTTTATGAAAAAATCAGAAAAACGGAACCATAAACACCTCTAAAGGAAACCTAAAAAATTCCATCTTGCAAATTAGTTCAATTTGTAATATTAGAAAATTTATATTTATTACGGCAGTATTAAAAAAAAAGAGTAAATTTTATTAAAAATAACATATACATATAATATATTCAAATTTAGAAATTTGGAGGTAAATAGAAAGAAAATTTATTCTTTACTGATTTTGCCTAGATATGTTCTCTATATGGCAAATAATAACTGTAATCAACTTTTAGCATGTTATATTATTTTTATATGATATATAGAGCTTACAATGTGTGTGTGTGAAATGTATAATTATTACACTACAAAAAAAATGCATAAATTATGGTGATTACTACTAATCATCATAATTTTAGTATATTTAGGTGATTATTATGGTGGTTTATATAACTACCATTTTATATCATGTAAATTACAATGGGTCTTCAATAAAATGGTGGTTAAACAGTCATTTTTAATTAATATTTAAAAATATTATAATTTACTATTTTTTCTTTTTATTTATGTTTAATAAAATTTGAAAGCCTAACAACAATAATCTTACAGCTGCTTTGGTTCAATCTCTCAATCTCTTGCATTACAACTCCCTGCTCTCGATGGCACACGAAAGAGACAAAGCTCTTGATCCATGACCACCAATCGTCAGCATCTTATTCTTCTTCTCTGATCATGTTTCAAGTTGGTGTGCCTCTCAGTTTTACATCTTGCATCTCAAGTAGAAGGTATCTTTGAGCCGCAGTTTTGGTTTCACTTGTTTTTATTTGCGTAACGTCAATTTAAGCCCTAGTTTCGATGTTTGAATGAAACTCAATCAAGCTCAAACTCGTGTAGGCTAGTCAATAATCCCTCAATCCATCTTTGACTCTAGTGCACCTTTGGGCAACAATTTTTGATCATTTTCCTATCTTATCTTCGCTCCCTTTCTCTCTTTATCTCTCCGTATGTGTGTGTCTATATGTATCAAACTACTTTGCTCTTATTTGATTCTACAATTTTCACAGTTTTGGTTAGATATCTCAAGCTAGTGGATGAAGATAGTCGTAAGTGGATTGCTATAACAATTATATTGGAGGTATTAGTTGTGGAGTTTCTAGGCAATTTGACTACCAGAAAGGAAAGTGTAGAAAATTTCTAAAAGTTTCTTTGTTTCCTTTCCGTAATTTTGTCACACCCCGCCCATCTCTCCGCTATGGCGAGATGCAACAGTTAAGGCAACGGCCAACACCTACCGGTGATAAAAATCTAACAACATGTCAGTTGTTATAACTCCTTTTCTTAAAAGTTAACCTATATTCCTAGTAGCCAAACCAATAATAATATCTTGGAACCTAGGCATGCCATACACACACACACATCATTATCATTACTTGTAATTTAAAATTTATGTACAATACTCTATCGTACTCTGTACCCCTACACTACAACTCTCATACTCATGCTATGACTAAACAAGTGAAAATAATAAAATAACCCTCCAATGATTCTTGCGAGCTCACCTCGACTAACGTGCAGTGTAGGCACAAACTGTGCTAGTCGGTAATGGAGCTACTATGTGAAATCTAAAATTTAGGAATAAAGAGTAAGATCAAGTCTTAGTGAATGGCATATAAATTAAACTTAACAGAAATATAATAGTTTTAATTTCTTATAATGTACATGTATATAACATCATCAAGAAAACTGTACAGGATGGAAATCATTAACCAAAACATCACAACAAGTTTGTTGTGTCATCTAGGCATAAGATCATAGGATTGAAATATCATAAAAAATAAAATCTTTGTCTGATCAAGGCATTCCATAACATAGTTAAAATAGAGATATAAAAACATTAAAGGACTACAAGAATCAAGATCATAAGCCATGTGGTAGGTAGTTTGATGGAATATGCACAATTCACAATATTATATTTGAGGGTAGTAAAGCATAAAAATATAAAATCATAGAAAATGCTGGATGCTACTACACTATGTAGCCTAAGTCGTAGGTCACAACTCTGGGTCAAACTACACAGTCTGTGGTGTTTGAGATCTCCCCGAGTCTAATGCCAAAATAAAGGCTGTAAGATTGCCACCTACCCCAGATGACTGTCTGGCATTCAAGTCTAGTTGTTGAGGTACAAAAATGACATAACATCATAAATATCATACACATACATTGGAAATCAGAATATAAACATTCTGTTTCTAGGTTTTGCCATACTAAATATACTCATGGGTTTGAAATCAAGTTTGTAATCATTCATAAGATATACATGTTAAGTTAAAAAATCTAAGTTTAAAATATGTGCCACTCACCGAGTGATATACCCTATGTATAACTCATGGGCTCGGACAAGCCAATGTGAGGCTCAACTTGGTCTCTTTCTCCTACAAATGAAGAGAATGCTCATAAGTGGAATGTAATGAGATGGGAATGCAAATACATGTCAAGCACTAAGAATACTATAAATGCCAAGTTTTTCTTTCATTAACATTGAGATCATATTATTCTCATAGTTATTTAGGGGCTTAACTCTTAAGTTGGTTTGTATTATAGCCTTATTTCTTCTTTACATTCATGTCTATATTTCAATCCCTCTTTGGTCTCTAAAATTATCTCTTTCGCCCTCTTTCCAAGGCTCATAATCCTTTTAACACCTCTTCCCCCAAACAGAATTTCTACTTAGAAAAATTCTGCATACAAATTAGGATTTGCTTAAATGAGCATATTTTGGACTTAATTTGTGGCTTTTCTAGCTTATTTTTGTTAGGGTAACTTAGCTATTCCCTAGACCACTTATCAATATTGGTTTGGGATACACTTTGCCCTCTTAACTAGTCCCAACACATCGATGTAGCTATAGAATTCCTACTGTTAAAAAAAAAAATTCTGCACATTCTTTTTTGTTTTTTGGTTAGGTTCTCATGTCATTTTTGAGTTAAAAGTTGAGTTCTACTTAGTTTTTCATCAAGTTAACTTACTTCATCTTTAGACTATGTTTCGCATTTGGTCCTAATCCCTTTTAATCCCTCCAAATTTTAGTCTAAACCTGGTTTAGCGGCAGAAATTCTGCTGTCAAAATTTTTCAGCATAGTTCCATTCACTTTTCTAAGTTAATTCATAAAATTTGAGCTACATACTCCAAGCTTCTTTCAATTTCTCTTTTAGGGTGACCAAATCAATATTTAAATGACACATTATACTTGAATTTGAAGTTCCTTCTAGCTTCCAATATCTAGCCAACTTATTTCAGTAACAGCTTCACTGCTAGAAATTTTTCAACTTGATAGTTTTTCAAATTCCCTCACAGGGACTATTCTAACCTATTTATTTGAGCTTAATCTACACCTTCTCACCATTGACTTTCTAAATCTGATCTAGCCATCACCTAACTCGCCAATTTTATTCACTCAAAATCTCTCCTACCCCTAGACTTTTGGGTAACTTATATGCTCTATTTTTTTTACAGCCTAGATTTTAGCTTACTCTCCTATAATTTGTCATAATATCTTCAATTCTCTACTCAAATCTAATCTTCTCTCTCCTTCTCTAGTTTCTAATACCAAATTTCAGCATCATAATTTACAATTCAAGCAAGATTTCTAAGATTTGTCATAGCAGTGTAGAGATTGCATTAAACTCCACAATTAACACCAATTTATACAAGATTCCCCCTTCCTTCAATATTTGATTTCCTATTAGCAAGGATACAGAAAAATTCCAGTTCTCTAACCAATTTTCCAGCCATGCAATGAAGATTAAGATGAAACAAAGCCAAAATAAGCAAGAATTAAGCAAAATTTTAAGAAATTTTCAGAAAATTCTAGATTGATCGTACCTTTCTTTCTCCTTCTATACTCCTTCGATTTCTCTCCTCTCCCAAGCTCTTGTTGCACAACTACCTAGAAATTCCAATAAGTTCTCAATGTTTCTACTCATATATATTAATTGCAACTTTACGCTAATTACACTTAAGTCCTCCCTTTTCTCTCCTTTTCTTTTAATGGTTGCGTCCAACTCCCTTTATTTAAATTAGTTTTTTTCCCCTCTTGTATGGTTAACTCCTTAATTTATTACTTAGATCCTTTAATCCAAAATGCGCTCTAAGGGTATTTAGGTTTAAAAATTTTCCTCCCAAAATTTTATTAAAATTCTTAGGAAGATTTTAAATTAAAGATTTTCCCCTAATTTTATTTCATAAATAAAAATTTGTGTCACGCCCTACCTCCACTAACTTGCTAGGACATGATAGCCAGGCAGCGGCTAACGTACCCTATGTCCCCTGACCCAGCGACACATCCGCCACTATAACCCTGCTCTAGCACTTTTCCATTAAACTACTCTACCAATCTACTTGACATGCATTTTCACTGTCTAGAGTAATCTACATACTCACCTTAAACTGCTTTAGTTATGCTGGCCCAACCTCACCTACGTGTGATGTGTTCCTACTATCCCTGCCAAGTCCTGCATAAGAAAATAAGGAATGAGACATTTGTCCCAGTGAATAACACGCTGCCTAATCTTAGTGGAAATAGTCAAGATTTTATACTACAATAGTTAAACGTACCTTTCTGTAAAGATTTCAACACAATAAACGTAACATATGGATTTTGCTAAAGAAATCAAGTCTGTATAATAACATCAAGTTATGATGTAAATCAATGTGGTTAAAATTACAGAAACTCTGGAAATCTATAAGAAAACTCAAATCAGGAAAATCACATCTGTGTCAGTAAATAAAGTTTTGCATAAGAATCATCAAAACAGGATATCAGTCTATGTATCTATAAGAAATCCGGGAAAACATGCTTTTTCATGAAATTCCATAAGCATATCATAGCAATTAACTCGAGTCAAGAAAATCAAATCTGTATGAGAAGATTATGTTTGCATAGTGATCATCGATCAGGATACCAGTCTATATATCTGAAAAAATCGGAAAACATAGGAACTTTGAAATTATAAGAATTATGGTGCATATATCATGTGTGTGTCTCTGATCGGTGTGCACAACCGATAATGGTACATATGTGGGGCTGAAAAATCATAAAAATCAAAAAGATCAATAAAATATATTGGGCGCTACTGCACTACGTAACCTATACTGAGGGCTGTCATAATTCTCTCAGCTAGATTGACACAGCCTGCCGCCTCTGTAATTCTCTAGAATCCTGTGCGAGATTCAAATATTGTGCTCTATAATATACTATGTCATATATTGTGATGCATGTAGAACTACCACCTGCACCTAGTGGTTGCCCGACATTTAACTCTGGTGCCGAAGCACAAATCAACAGAAAAAAAATCATGAATATCATCAAATCTTTCATATGGCTGAAATCAGAATATACCTGATGTGTTTCCAGTTTTATGTATCATAGAACATCTTTTGGAAAATAGATTTTTATTTTTATGAAAATATTAGACCGAACACATAACAGAAATCAAAAAATAGCTGACTGTTTCCTTTTTGAATATTAACATACAGATGGTTTGTCAGATACAATTCTTATTGATTTTTGTTTTTATAAAAAAAAACATATTTTGAAAAATAACTAAGATTAGGAGATGCCACTCACCTGTTATCCATCAAAATTCCTTCTTTTGGTGTCGATGATACTCCGAATGCTCGTACTTTCTCTACCTTAAAGATTCATAAAATACCTATGTCAAAGTTTAGGTAATAATCGATAAATAATTAAAATTAAGATTTCTTTATTCTTAGAGAACCTCTAAATTATTTATGTATAAATCTCTTAAACCAACTAATTTGTCTCTAAACCGGCTTTAAAATCCTTAAGTTAACTTATTTTACTTAATTGTCTTTGAACCGAACACGATCCCTATTGAACTGGCACAACCGGCCTCAAATGGTATTAAACCGGGGACAAGTTCTATAAACCGGTCTCGATTTTCCTTAAACCTACTTTAATTGCTTTTAAACTGGCCTAAACCAGACCCAAGACCTCTTGAACCGGCCTTAACCAGCCTTACATAGCCTTAAATTAGGCTGGTTTACCAAATAACCCTTAATTTGAACTAAACTTATTGTGAACCGGTCAAAATTTAGCTAAACCGGAATGGGAACTTAACCAAAACAGATGTATTTCAATTTGGTTTCTCCAGAACCAGGATGAACCAGTCCTAATTACCTTCAAACTGGCCTGAACCGGTCGTTTTTGTCTAAATTGAACTGAACTCGGTTCAGTTGAATCGGCCAGACCCGAATTCAGTCGAGTCTTGTCCTTTCCGCCCATTTTTCGTTGTACTGACCCGGATACTGCTAAACTAAAGTTTCGAATTTTACCTGGTGTTCACAGTGATCTAGCAGCTGACCCAGGTGTTGGGCCTTACTGCGAGTCTGGTGGAACCCATTTCCAACTACGTTTGTGGCCAGTGTAGTTGGAAAATTTCCTAGTTGCCCTCTTCTATTTCAGCAGACTGCAAAGCAGCAAACCCGAATAACTTTCAACTACATTTTCTGATTTTACCCGAGTCTCCAAAGTAATCAATCGACAAGGCATGGTGTAGAACCATCCGACGAGCTTGGGCAACAAACTTTTAACCAGGTTCATGATCGGAGGACCTGAAATTTCCACCAATTCTTCCTCCCCTATTCCGACCTATTGTAGAAATCCAACACAATGGCAACTTCTGGAAAGAATCCAAGCTGCTTTCCACTCCTTAAGGCTCGTGTGACTTACATAACTCGTATTTAGAATTTAGGACTTTATTTTGGAGTTAATTGCCCTCTCACTACATCAGGATTTACTGAAAATTTTCAGTGGAAAGCTTTCGGTTTCAACAAAGTGGTCTCTGGTTCGATTTGGACAGCAAGGATTCAGAACTCTCTCTCTCTCTCTCTCTCTCTCTCTCTCTCTCTCTCTCGTTTGAACTCTTATCAATCTTGGCCCATTTATAGGGCTTGGTCAAACCCAGAACCTTCAACTAGGTCGGTGACTGCCATTGTCACCGGCCTTGCGAAGGTCAGTCACTTCTTCTTCTTCTTCTTCTTCTTCTTCTTCTTCTTCTTCTTCTTCTTCTTTTCCAGATTTTCACTTTGGTCCTCCAAGTCCTTGGTTTCTTTAAATTAGCCCCCTTTTTCCCAATTTTCCTCAATCACCTCCGTTATAATCTCTAGTTAGACCCCCGTCCTTGTATTTTGTTCAATTAGGTCCATGGAGTCTAAATTCCTCCTTTTTTTTTTTTTCTAGTTTCAAAATTTGGGATGTTACAATTTAACGATAATTCCTCCTAATTCTATTGGATATAAATGTTCACTTTATGTCTACTAATATGATATGTACGAGGGTATGAATTTATGCATGCATATGAGGCGCATGAATGCTCTGGCTAGGACTTGGTTAGGGACATGACATTTGTTCAGTTACAAGTATGGTTCAATCTAATTATAAGTAAAGTTCTCTTCAGTAAGTAGAACTCCGTTCAGTTACAAACACACCTCAACTGTTTTAGTTCTATGGGTATATGAGTCTTACATGCCCGACTTGGTTGAGGATGTGACAAATTTGGTCAAAGACTGTCAGGATTTTTCATGCTCTAGGAAATCATCAAAAAGAATTGGATCTAAAATTAATGAGTTTTGTTTAGTATATATGATTGTATGGATTCCAGATTTGATGAGCTCTGAGTGTCAGTGAATTGTTCAGAGATTCTCTTGCAGCCTTAGTTTTCTGCAGTACATAAAATTAATGAAAATCTCAAAGTTCAAAGTGGAGTTTAATCTGTTGTGTAACTTTTGTTGTGGCAGCTTCTCAGCTGAATAAAGTGGAAATTGTTTGATTTCAGATGCTTGTGAATTTTGTAAATGCTGAAGCTATTACTGTTTGCTGTTGTTGAATTGAGTTTCGAAGAGGTTTGTTTTGGGTTGCAATTGTCCAGTTTATTTCCTGAGAGAGTTACGTGAAAGGAAACTGTAGAGAATTTCTGGAAGTCTTTTTGTGTTCCTTCCTTAATTAGGTCAATGACTATTGGGATTTTTCATGATGTGGAGGGTTATTAAAAAGAAATGGATCTAAGATTGATGGGTTTCTTTTGTTATATATGACTATAATTGTAGATTCCAGATTTGAATGTTCAATGAATTGTCCTTTAAATTTAGATATTTTCTTTTTGGAGCCTTGCTAATTTTTTCTACAGTATAGGAAATTGGTCAAGTTGGATAATTCTCAAGTAGAATTTTTTACTTTAAGCATTAGTCATTTGGAACATATGGAAATGTTTTGCGCCATTTTATGAATTGATTGTGTTTAATGATTTGAATGCAAAAGCATGTATCAGCTAATGTGGATTGATCTTTTGATGACCAAAATCACAAGTCACAGTGATGGGTTTTCAACATAAATTGCCCCTTTAGAAATTGATATTTCATTCTTTATGAATCATCCCACTACACCTGACTAGTTTCCATATTCTCATTTGAGCAGTTTCTTTAATGATGTTTATGAGGTCTTTGTTTTTTTAATCTCCATATAGCTTGTATCTCGTTCTGTTGAAGTAACTGCTCCCCCTTGTGATTTGCCACATCTTATTTGTTGCTTGATGAATCTGAGTGTTTATGGGCAGCTAAAATGGACCCTTATGCCATGGCCCTTTGTCGGACTCGAGGACAAAAAGGCAACATTGCATCAGGTGAGATATTCCTACAATTCATATGTTTCTCTTTCTTGTTTCCCTCCCAGTCTTTCCTTTTTCTCCTCATGAGATATGCACTGCATCTGCTTAAATGATCTTGTTCAGTGGATCCTTATGTTCTTAAATGATTAGTTGTTCTTATATTATGACAATGAGATACCTTGAAATTAGCATATTGATGAGTTGTACAGTGCATAATATGATAGACTTGTATTATACTTGTAAAAATGTAATTGGTGACCCAAAATGAAGCAGTAGATGTCATTGTATTAAATTAATCCATTGTCTCTGCAAACCAAACTTCAAGTAGGGTATATAAGAGTTGGCATTGGACGTTTTATGTGATAAGCACAGATCATTAGATTTCCAAATTTCTGAAGTTCTAGATACTTGGATCTTATTTTGATCAAGGGTGTGTTGCCTTTGCAGGATTCCGTTGGAACCATCGTTCGCTGAAGGAAGGATTCAACGTATTGCATACAATGTCACCAAGGACTAGAAATATTATGGATAGGTTAAAATTGGTCTCACTTCACTCATGAGGTAATTCTTACAAAGTGGAACTATTTGTTCTACTTTATGATTCCCTCTATTTGCCTATGAATCTATTGACTTCTGAAGTACAACTCAGCAAGGTCCAGTCTCTATTAGTTTGAAGCTAGCTCACATGAATATTCTGTAGTTGACTTTATTTCAGATCATTTCTTTGTACCAAAGCAACATATGCTTTCTCAATGCCTCAACCCAAATTCTCCCAGCATTTCTATTAACTTTTTCCACCAGATGCTATCTCTTCTTTTTAATCATTCCAATTAACCTGTCCAATTTTACTAAAGTTCTGGAGCAATTATGAGTAAAGTATACAGTAGATACATTATTGAGTAAAGCAAAAGGGTTGAATTTTTAGGCTTATACATCATTTTTCGCCATTGCTAACCACCTTTGTGGATGGTTCAACAAATGATGCCCATCTTTTCGCTGTGCAACAACCACCCAATTCACAATCCCCAAGTAATCTCCTTTCCCTTGCCTCAATGACAGCATATGACATGATCAATAACAGTAAGTATTAACTTGATCTGTTGATTTATTTCCTTTTCAATTTTATTTGTTTTCGAAATTTTTTCCTTTTAGGCAATTTGGGTTATGTCAAGCAATTGTCATTATCAGAAGTAGATTATTTTAGAAATTCTTGCTTAAATCTAGGATTTATCTTTAGGATTTGTGATATTATGTTTAGAATTAGAGTTCTATATATTTGTAATATGTTTTCACTATTAATCAAAGTTGGTGTGAGTTTATGTGCCAGTGGGCCTATGTGGTTCCTTGAGTGAGTAGCCATATCTTCTTGTTTCTTTATTTCTTCATCTTCTCTGCATTCTACATTAGGGAGATGAAAACTGAAAATAATGTCAAATTTGAGAGAGGAAGATGAGAGAGATTGCAATACTATAAAACAAACATGTCTACACATTGCTGAAGAAGTTGTACTGGAGTGGACTAGTCAGACTTGTGTGACCATGAAGCAGTTGCTTGACCAGTAGAATAAACAATCATAAGCTTTCAAACTTTGTTTTTGTTGAAAAATTATTTACAATGTAAAGCTTTTGGATTCTCTCCCCATTGGATTGCTTAGCACTGGCTGGGAGCAAGCTATGAACTTGATGATTCCTGAATTTGAATAACTAAAAGCATTTTCCACATGAAAGTAAAAGAAGGAAACAGTTAGTACAAAGCTATGTTAAAGTGCTCCAGAATTATGTAAATTTGGAGCATATTAATTTGATTGCAAGCTAGAGCCTACAGTTAGGGCAATTAAAAATATCAGATATTAGCCTCTGGAAACTTTTCAAAAATTTGACTGGAAAGGCATATGCTATGAGAGGATTGTGATGGCCCTAATACTATTTATTTCTATCTCTTGGTCTGGTAGCAAAGAGTTCTATTCTTTTAGTTTTCTTAGGCACATAATAAGAATTTTTTCATATTTTAAATAGTAAGAATTTTTATAAAATAAATAAATTCTTAGGATTTTCACAAGTTGATCGGAGGTTGAAAAAAGGTGGGCCAAAATTTGTCTTAGAGTCCCAAGAGAATGTTTGAGATTTTTACTTAAAATATTTAGTAAACATAAATTTAATACGAATACAATAAATAAATGTTTAGTATCATCCTTTCAATCTTATATGGCGCATGAAAGAAGAAATTTTTCAAGGCATGGCAGGATAATTGGGAAGGGTAAGTTATATATCTTTCTAAATTTTAAATTTAAATTTCCAACGTAAAGAGATACCAAGAAATAGTATTTATTTTCTTGATTTCTGCTGCAGATAAATCATAATTAGTTTCTTAGTTTTTGTTAGCTAAACAACGATTTAGTTTGTGGTACTCTACTCCCCACCAGGCTCACCACCCAGACGTTAGTTACTATTGGAGGCTGTTAGATTTACCAGAATTTGACTCCTTTGTTATGAAACAAACCTTATCAATAATTTTAACTGCATCTTTCCTTAATTATCCTCTAAGTTAATCGTGTCCAAGATCCTGTTGGTTAAGATATTTCAGCTAAGGGTAATGTTTGATTTTGAAAGAAAATATAGAATTGGATTCATAGTAAAGATAAATAGTGGCAAATTAGACAGAATGATACGAGGATTTTTAGTATATGTTGTTACTATATTATTAATAAATTTATTTGGCTTTGTTATTAATATATTACTATATGTTATTACCAATCATAAAATTGTTGTTAAAAATCTCAAGATTAAAAGATACACGTGAAGAGGAAGCAGTTTGACGAAGACGATCGGTGACGCCAAGCTGCTTCAGTGCTCGTCGTCAATTATCAACAGTCCAATGGCTGCTCCGGTTGCCCTCAATGTCTCCGACCTCTAATGCCAAGCTTTTTTATTCCTTTCCTTCGTCTGCAGATTATATGATTTATTATTTCGTAATTGACATAATTAATTTTCCATCAATTTCCTCGTTACAATAAAAGAAAAAAATAAAAATGACCACATAACTTTCAAAATCAGTTAAAAGCAACCTGAACTGAGCTAAATTAAGCTAGTTTTAATTTGGAATTCACTCACTTAAATTTAAGTCACCTCATAATTCATCTCATTTTTATAGTGGGTTAACTTTTTTAACTCAAACTTGACTTACACTGAGTGCAAAAATAACTTAATTCGGTTCATTATTTCACATATATCAAATTTTTAAAAAAATAATAATTTAGATACCCTATTTAAACAATTATTAATAAACAATCAACTATAATTACAAATTTATAATATATTTATCTATAATTTAAATTAATATCAAAGTAATACATTGTACAGAAAAAAAGAGAGTAACTAGCTAACAAATGTTAGTAAATTATTTAATATCATGAAAAAAATTTCAAAACCAAAATGACAAAAATTAAACAACCAGTAACATGCTATATATAATATATATAGCTCACAAACCAAATGAGTCGAACACCATTTAAATTAAGTTTGACTCATATTTTATGTGAGATAAAAGATTTAATTCATGTATTACTCATTTAATTTATGAGCTTAATTATTGAACAAATTACTGAATCAAATCATAAATTATTTGTGGGGTAATAATTTAACTCATTTCCACTCCTAGCTTTGGACACTAACACCGTAGCCATTAGATTCTTTTTTGGCAACAACTCATCTGTTCAATATAAAAATTCTTTTCAGAGTTTCATATAAATATTTCATCTTTAAGGACCCAACTTCTGTATTTCTTTAATTCTTTTCCATTTTTTATTTTAACAATTGATGAGAAAACACGCCACAAGGTTTGGAAGAAATCTGATATTGTATTAAAAAAAGAAGACAAAAAATTCTAAATTCAGGACCTAAGAAGAAATATTTTCGTAGATATCTCAAAAAAACTTGAATTGCATTAGTGAAAAAAAAAAAAAA
>CAJVSB020000770.1:0-19468 GCA_911865555.2 Thlaspi arvense
TTTGACTGATGATTCACTAGGGCCAAATGCATGGCTGTCTGAGATTGTCATGTCAGTGGCTTGCCTCGTCTTTGATCTGCCTTTGTTAAACATATGGGTGCATGTTATAACTACTTATAATATACATATAAAATATAACTAGACTTCTAGATGAGCGTATTACCCCCCCCCCCCCCCAAACACACACGCCCCCACCTCCTAAAAGATTTTAAAAATTAAAAAAAAAAAAAAAAAAAGCCTACCATAGCCTTTATCAAACCTTGAAGAACTTTCATAAGTTAATCTGATGGAAATTGGGGAAGGTTCCGGTTTAGGATTGAGCATTGGTGGTCTATGTTATCAAGGTGGTTTTTCAAGGTTCATTATGAGGTTATGTTAGACAGACGTGCCAGTGTGATTTTGTCTTCACCATGATTTCAACTTAAGACTGTTTTCCATATCAGTAGCATGTACACTGTTTCACAAGAAATGCTATTACATGCTCAGTGTATGATGCTTGAAAAGAATCTAATGTCATTCATCTTTATTTATTTTGTAATTTTTTTGTTACTATTTCAGATGTACGTGGATCCCTTTGAGGAAATTGGGATGGTGGCAAAAAATGTTGAGCAGCACAGAAGAAGTGCTAGTGAGAAAGAAGTAAGGACTTCATATTTGAGGAATTTAGCTGTCTTTTATTTTCATTTGGAGTGTTTGGAACCATGCGGAAACCAGCTTACTTTGCCCTTGATATTAGCAGTTATATACCCCGTAGATTTTTCAGATTTCTGCTCTGACTTTCCCTGAAATATATATGTCTAACCCTCTGGCAACTTCCTTGCCTTTCACTTCACATGTGGTGGCCTGGCAGATTGCTTCAAATTTCTTTTAGTTTGCATATAAATCCTATATATGAAATTTCTCAAATGTTTTATTCTTGTATTATTTAGGCATTCAAAGTGATCACTCAGTTTGTATCCAGTTCACCAATTTGCTATTTGCATATATAACATTCAACTGTTTCATTTATTATTATTATTATTATTCTTTGACATTAAGTAGAAGAAAATAGTGCACTGTGAAACAGCATTCTTCTCCTCTTTAACTGCCTTTGAGAAATAGTTAAATGTAAAATCCACCTCCCCCACTTCATGATGTTTGTCAGCTATTTAAGAAGAAATCCTTATCTTGAGTGCATTAACAATGAAGCAATAAGTAATATTACCATTCTTCCATGATCTAACAGTTCATGGTTTACGTTTCTGTTCCAAATAGGCTCCCGAGAATTCTGGAACAGTTGATTTGCGCCATTTTGCATTTTATGCATTTGCTGGAAGAAGTGGGACACTTCGATGGAGCAGAAAGAATGAGGTAACTGTTTTTATTTTCTTGTTTCTGTCTGTGCTGTGTGTCTTCAATTTTCCTAATCAGGTCCCCTAAATCAAGGAGTTCCCTAATTTTCTTATCAGTGGAAAAGAAACAGACAAAGCATTCTTGCTTTCCATTAGCAGCATATTCTAAAATTATGCTCATGTATTATGAATCTATGATTGCCTACTTTCTCACAACATTGTGCTTTATCATGGGAAGTTATTGTTGTGGTCAAGTGAAGAGACTGGTACACATAATAATTTGTCCCTGCAAAGTTTAGGAAACACTGGCACTTCCAAAATAAGTTCAAAAATTGGATGAGTATGAAAACACATCATAATAAAGTACTTTTTTTTCACATTTTTTATTTTATTTTATTTTTTTGTGTGAATGTTGATTTTTATAGTCTATTTTGTGTTGAAACGAATCTTTTTGAATTTGGAAGCATCAACTAAATAGTGATTGCATAATTCATTTGGAGGAAATAGAGCAAGAGCAATTAACCATGATAAAAAGTATGCAAAAGGAAATATATAGTGATTGAGATACAAATATTAGGCTATTATGTTTCATTAGATGTTTATCTGTTCTTATTGTCCACATATTATCTGGCATGAGTACTTAAATCACTTGCAGAGTTAGAGACCTAAAATGATCAATCTATCAATTTGAATCTCTCTCTCTCTCTCTCTCTCTCTGCGCGGGGGGGGGGGGGGGGGGGGGATGGTTGGCTGGTGGGCGAAGTGATCCTTTATTACTGTGACGTTGCTTTCAGAAGATGAACAAAAAATCTTAATAATCATCTATGTTTATACTATATAAAAGTGTGTTAACTTGTGAAACTTCTGATCGGCAAGTTTTCCCTCATCTTATTTGATAATGACATTAATAGCCTTGACCTTGTAATTGCAAATTTAATCGCTATATTTATTGGTTATAATTATTTTATTTATTAATCATCCTATCACTTATATAAATTATTCTTTTGAAACCTCTTTTTCAGATAAGATAGATTTGAAATAATTGGTTTTTTTCTTTTACAAATTTTTAATTTGTAGTTGTAAAATAAGTATTGCTATTATTACAAATTTCAATGGAAAATTTTATTTTTTTCATTAGATACAAATACGAAATTATTTTCCTTAATATCACTTTAATCAAATAAATCTATTAATTTAGTTTTTAATATTGATTTTATAAATCAAAAAGATATAAAAAGATAAATAATATTTTATTTTTTAGTAATTAAAATATATACTTTTTGTCTTCATTCTAAAGTTGATAATTATATAAAGAAATTATTGATAACTGTTTGATTGACAACTTAACAATTAGTAACAATCTTAGTACATAAATCAAATATGTTTGAAGATCAGAGTGTCAAATAATATGTGGTAAAAACATCTATGTGATTCTGATAAACTTTAATGTTAAAAATGCTAAAACTTGAATAAACTTTGTGCGGGACCTGCAAAAAATTTTTATTTTTGCCTTTGTAATTCTACAAGAAATTTTGTCTCTTGTTTGCTAACCTTCATTTCTTGGATATAGAATATTGAAGCATATTCTTCAGATGCATCACAGATGGTTCCGCAGCATAATTACAAGCTTGATGTTCATGCTTTAAATAGTCGTCATCCTGGAGAGGTATGTTTCAAATAATTGTAGGATTCCATGCTATATATGCTGTGATCATCAGCTGAGTATCAATTTGTGTATTATTTGTAAGCACCAGCCTTTATAAACATGGTTTTAGAATCATCTTCACATATTGCTTTACTTTTCTACCATGGGCTTACCAGGGACTTACTATTTCTAGCTTCAAAACCAGAGGTGTGGTACAAGTTTCTTAGTTGGAGTTGGCATTTGGGCCTATGCGCATTTGAGTCTTTATAAAATTGAAAAAAGAACCATTTAGGCTACCATTTGCTTATTCAACTTTGTTTATACACCATAATGTATGGTCTGTTTTCACCATGTTTTATATGCGTAGTTATTTAATTCAAGGATAGGATTAGTTGCTCCAGTATTTCCTTTTTGTTATCTAGCCACCTTGTAATGATTTGTCAGTTAATCTAGCTCTAAAATTTTAATATATTGCTTAATATTATAACAAAGCAACTCAACTCAACTAAGCCTTTCCTTGCCTACATGGGTTCTTCATCAGTATTCCATTCTGTCACGGGCTATATATAGAGTTTGTTAAGTAATAAATAATTGAGTTACTATTCTTTCTACAAGTTTAAACTTTTAGATGAGATGGTGGTTAACAATTTAACATCATACTAGAGCAAGCAAAGATCCCTTGTTCAAGTTTCACTGCCTGCTAGTTTAGTTTCCATGTCAAAAGTCAGACCACACGTAAGGGGTGTGTTAAGTAATAAATAATTAAGTTACTATTCTGTCTACAAGCTTAAGCCTTTAGATGGTGGTTAACAATTTAACATGATTAAACCAAAATAATCTAGATCTTTCCTCGCTTGTTCAAGCCAAGTTAGTCTTGGCCTATCTTTGCTTCTATTGTCTTTAATCAAAATAGTGTCACTTTTCCTAAGTGGAGTGCTTATAGTTCGTTACACATTTACAAGCCATCAGAGCTTAGTTTCTCTAATTTATCTTTAATAGATGCTACCTTAACCATCGCCCTGAGATGGTCATTAGTAATTCTGACAAGGAAATTCAAGCAAACAAATATTTTTTAGTTAAAATTTTACAAGCTAAGTTCTTTTGTGCATGAAGTTTTAGCTGTGGCAATCAGAATACCACACCGAATGAAAGAAATTGGTTGCATGCTGTGATTTCTTTGCCTGAGATTTTAGATACCAAATTTGTTAGTTAGGTTTAGTTGCCTCTATTGATAGCTTTAATATGAGTTTTGCCTCAAAGCAAAATATTCAAACCTCCTGAAGCCTTCAGTCAGCCGTACATATGTACTCCACTTTACATGCAGAGAATACTGCACTGAAGACAGGCAGTCCTATGCACAAGGGCCACATGGGTCTCTAGGATTTGGAGTGGGCCTGATGTAAGCAGCCCTACACCTATATGAATAGGGAAGTTTTCATGATTCAAACCAATGATGCCTAGTTTAAAATGGAGCAACCTTTACCTTTGTGCCAAGGCATGATCTTATACAAACACCACGCAATTGGTAAAAATTTAAAAATTTTCTTTCTGGTGTTGAGAGTCTTTGTTGTTGAAGCACACTTAGATTGTGCAAATCTAGCTGTTAAATTTTGAACAGGACACAACCTGCATGGCTAGTGACAACTCAGCAAATTGAGAGAATGCTCAGCATATAAGGAAATTGGGTTGAAGATATTTTAGGGAGGGCCTTCTGCAAA
Organism: Thlaspi arvense; assembly: GCA_911865555.2. NCBI lineage: Eukaryota > Viridiplantae > Streptophyta > Magnoliopsida > Brassicales > Brassicaceae > Thlaspi > Thlaspi arvense. Next base: position 4,695 of record CAJVSB020000770.1, read on the forward strand.
TATTTAAAGGATGCATGTTTATTGATCTTGCTGAAATCTGGCAACAATGTCTATCTATATAAGGGATCTTAAAAAGGTTTCGGTTTTAATTTTACTTAATCTTGAAGATGCTATTATTGAATTGACTGGTCTTTTTAAAAAGAAGAAGGTATCAAATGAAAGGTGAGCTTTAGACAATAAACATATGCTTTATGATTTATGTATATAAGTGCTTGCATCCATTCATATTAATATTCATGCAGTATTAGGTACTTGTATATGCATTTCTTATTTTTTTTCTTCACTGCATATGTTGCTACTCCATATCTTGGGGAATTCATTCGTCTGGTAGCATGCACTTCAAACTTAGTGACATCTTAAGCTAGTTAATGTTACTGATACAGAAAACTCTGCAGTTTGAATGCAGGGAATTTAGAGAATCAATACTTGGAGTTATGCCTCATCACTGGGTAAGTACAATATGAATGTTGGCTTTCTTCTGTGGCTATGTTGTCTATATTTGTATTTACTCGGTTTTGGTTGTAGTTCACCCTTCAATACTTTATAAACAGGATAGGCGGACGATACTTTGTTAAAGCTGGCACATTTCAAGCGGCATAAAAGGAAAGTGTCGAAGAAAACAAGTGGGAAAAACTACAAATAACCCTTTCCACAAACCTGAGGAAAACCATCCTCCTGGGAAGGACTCAACTAAAAAAAATTCCCAACCTTATTGGAAAAGCTGCGAAATTTGCAGGTTCTTCGAAATCCAAGAAGGTGATATTTGCCAACCATTACTATGTATAGTTATACCTTTGAATCTTAAGCATGTAGAACATATTATGCCACATGGAAAACCTCATAGAAATCAAGTGTTATGCACTTAACAGGCAGAGTTCAAGCCATTTCCTTGAAAAGAGGTGGAAGTTGATAGAACAACATTTAGTTTAGTTGTAATTTACTTGAGTGAGCAGGATTCTGTTAGTAGTATTAGATTCAAATCCTATCTGCTTCTGTTAAGCTGCATTGACTCTGGAATAAATTTTGTAAATTTTAGTGGAAGTGAAAATCCCTGTTTCTAACTCAAGTTTAAACATCAGATTTTTCACTTGAATTAAACTCTAGGTACAACAAACCCTTGGAGCCCCACCCCTCAAAAAAAAAAATAAAATAAAATAAATAAATTATAAAAAATTCTTTTTCTCTTGTTCTCATTACTTACACTGCATCTGTTGTTTATTAAGAGTATCATAACCATTTTGATCTGGCTAGTTTGCATTGAAAATTACATTTCTCTTAATTTGCTGATGCAGCCATTGCCTTATATTCCTACCATAACAAATCATACCCAGCTGTGGTGGGTTCCTAATGTTGTTGTGGCTCACCAAGAGGAAGGGATAGAAGCTGTTCATCTGGCATCTGGCCGCACTGTATGTAAGGTAGATGTTAATCTGTCAACCATTTTGTGCGTTGCAATGTAAAGAAATACAATTGATTATTGATCTGTACATTCTATATATGTATATGATTTATTTTATGACTATCAGTAAAAAATTCAGATACAGGCCTATTTTCTATTTTTTTCCACGAGTGTTATGCTTTTGGTGAACTTTTTTGGGGATCTGATACAACAGCCAGAAGACCATATTTTGTGGTAGCTGTCCAGACGAAGTGTGCGGAGAGCATCCCCAACAAGGAATGGTCTCAAAATTGTTGACATGCAATAGTCTCAAAATTGTTGACATGCAATAGTGGGGGACTCTGCATTTAGAGCTGAAATTGATAGATTTTGCAGCTACAGGCGATGAAAAAAAAGTACAGGCTTTTTATGGGTTGCATTAACAGAAAAGATCAGGAGTTTGGATTTGCAATTAAGCAAGGATAGAAATTTAGGGGCTGACTAGCAGCATCCAGTGAACTACTCCCAAGAACAACACAAGGCAGTAGTTGTTGTTTTGAATGCTTGAGAAACAAATCTGTGTATGTTGGGACTTGGAAGGCTGAAAAGGGTTGTTGCAATCAACCTTAGAAGAAACAGAAAAGGATTAATGTCTAGGTATCCTAACTAGGATTAAAATTGTATCACTATTAGACTGCTCCAAGAATGCTTCTAGAGGTTCGCAAATAATTTATAACATGTTTCCCATTTTAATAAGAAGAGTAACATTTTATGTAGACTAAATGTAACTTAGTTACAAGGAATTCTAAACTTAAAAATTTGGAAACTGGGACTTGCAACAAATCTTTAACTATGTGAAACAGTGTATAAAATATGTATAAAGTCCTAGTGCTTGTCATACTCTATAGTCCATAGGATCTCTTCTCATCCATGTCTTGAATCCATATTCTTGTATTGTCCACGGACTGCATTAATTGCCCTAATAATTTAGAATTTATGAAATCAGCAGCTTTATGGTAGTGTTGTATCATTAAAATTAGGGAGGATTATATCAGTTTTAATATGACGAGAATTTTTTTGAGAGAAGCACAATAATAACATGACAATACATGGTAAAAACATGCTTGATGCAAATTTGACATGTTTCATCTTATTTCTAGTGTGAATGAATCATTATTAATTTTGGTAAAGTTTTTATCAGCTGTTTTAATTTGATAAGAAGTATGAGATGGACACAATTAAGACATATGAATTGCCACCCCCACTAAGAATGACTGGGGAGTTTCTTTGATACATTAATTGAAAGGTGACTAAGCGGGAATGCTGGAGTGACATTGGACTGAAGTTGAAAATGGGAGATAAAGATATGCTGTCTGAGTAGAATTATGTTTTATTAGAATGACAGAAAAGTACACTGTAGTGTACACTGTAGGTTTTTGTGTGTAAGCCCAAAGATATTCAAAGCTCTATACTATTATTGATATGAGAATAGGGGGAGAGTAGAAATGTTATACTGTTATCGCCTTCTCATCCAAAAACTGTAGCTTGGAGAGAGAGGAATAGTTGAATTATTTATTACTTAATATGCCTCCTCACATGTGGCCATACTTGTTACTCATAATAAGGCTAACATGTGGAAATTTTAAACTTGTGGGCAATGAAACTCGAATATAGGACATTTGCTTGCTCTATGTTATTCTGTTAATCACCATATCATCTATGATATCAATTCTTCTTGCCTCCATTAGGTTTTTATTTTTCTTTTGCCATTGATGGTATATTAAAATGTTGGTTTTATTCATAGAAGTGGACTGGAGATCTTGTTGTCTGAGACTGAAGGGTGACAAGCTGCTGTCCGGAGTTCCTAAAAATTCATTTCTCAATTCTCTTAAACATGTCATTTAGTTATAATGAATTTGGAATCTTGCCTTTAATTTTTAGAGCTTGTGCTATGAAGGCTAGGGAACTTAGGTGGTTGTTTTATTTGAAGGAAGTTGCCTAATGGCTGTAAGGTAGGCTTGTAAAGTGCCTGGATTTAGAGTGTACTTTTGAATGGATCATGATGGTATGCCTTTTTTTGTCATTAACATTATTATGCTTGCTGAAATTATTGAGGGGCTTACACTTCATTTTCTTTAGTGGTTCTCCATCTTTACTATATGTTGATAAGGTTCATATTTTAGCTTATCTATAATTTGGGTCACATCCAATTAACAAATATAGGGCATTGCAATGATTTTGTGCAGCTTCATCTTCAACAAGGTGGCCTTCATGCTGATATCAATGGAGATGGGGTTCTAGATCATGTTCAGGTGAATAGTTATTTATTTTTTTCTTTTCTTCTTCTTCTTCTCTCTCTCTCTCTCTGACATGTCATTTCATCTCTATACTATCCATGTGCTGAAGTAAACTGCACTGGTGGCTGTCTGTGTACCAAGTTTTCCAAAATCCCTATGACAGCTCTTTAATTGTCCTTGTTTTTCTAACAATATCTGCAGACCCATTATGTTCTATTTCTGATCTCTCTGTTTTATGATGCACTCTCCCTCTACAAATTACAAAGTAATTTTGAAAATTGAACATCAAAAGCAGATTTAACATATTGTACTCAATACAATGGTTGTAGCGTTCAATATGATCTTCCTTCTTCTGTAGGCTGTTGGGGGTAATGGTGCTGAGCAGACTGTTGTAAGTGGATCCATGGAAGTGCTGCGACCCTGTTGGGCTGTTGCAACATCGGGTGTACCAGTGCGAGAACAACTTTTCAATGCTTCTATCTGTCATCATTCCTACTTCAACTTCTTTCAACATGGAGATTTCTCCAGAAGTTTTGGTCAACATACAGATATAAGTTCTTTGGAAGTTGCAACACCCATCCTCATCCCTAGAAGTGATGGTCATTGGCATCATAGGGGAAGCCATGGTGATGTTATCTTTTTAACAAATAGAGGGGAGGTATGCTTCTGCTCTGGATTTTTTCCTGCATCATTTACTTTTAGGGTAGACCTGTTGATGTAGAAAGAAGAGAAAGGAGCAGAGCGTGGGGAAAGGGAAGAGTGGCTACCCTTGCAAGGGGTCCTCCAAGCTCATTGGCAGAGGAGTTCACAAATTACTACTATTGTGAATAATAATAATAATAATAATAATTAACTCTGATTTATTCTGAAAATGGAGTACTGGATAATCTCTTTATCCTACTAGAATTGAAATTAAATAAAATAATCTGTTCTCTAAGGTAATACCTAATTCAAAGATGAATTGGAAAATAAGTCCTAAATAATATTAAAAGGAATCCTAAATAGATAGAAAAGACATTCTTAGGCATGAGGTTTCTTTCTTCATAAGGGTTGGGGGAGAGGCGTCGATCATACAGAGACTTACCCTTGATCTATAAAGAGGCCATTTTTTCCATGACTCCAATCTGTGACATACTGGTGACAAAAGATCGACATTACCGTTGATTTAATGTTTGCCTCTTAGAAGGTGTCCGCTAGCAGATAAATTCCAAAAAGACATCCTAATCCTGACGTAATAATTATCTGAAAGAAATCATAAATAAATAAAAAATGTATCTACAGGCCAGGAACCTCTCTGCCCTGTGAGAGTTGGGGGAGGGTTGTCTAATGTACAGGGCTGTGCCCTTAGCTTTTGCAGAGAGGCAGTTTACATGACTTGAACCTGTTACCTTCAGTCTTGATGGAGCAATGTTACTATGGATCCAAGGCTCACCTTGGAAATTTTATATAATACTAAAACTATAAAATTCCAATACACAAACTCCAAAAATAGTGAGATACTAACATCTCTAAATTCTTAAGATTTGGACTCTTCCCAATCTGCATCACCTATATTTCTTGAGATGGAACATCACCAAGAAAAAATTACTACAAATATTCTAAAAAATGGTGTGAACATGGACTAAAGTACATAAAAGTTAGTGTTGGAATAATTCAAATACCTTGTACAAACTACTTGTCACCTATGGTAGGTGGTGCAAAACCTAAGATTGAAATTCATGTATTTAATTTCCCTCAGCACTTTCTTATCTGCTAACCATGGAATAAAACCTCTAATACCTTTAATTTCAAGTAAAATAGTTGATGAGCTCCACCTTTTCTGAATATTATCTTCTTTCTATCAATGTGAATTGTTTTCATTGACTTGGAAATTGTGTTGCATATCAAATTTTTTGGGTAAACTTTTGAGTGTCTTTACCTTTTGAAAATTACTGGTTGCCATGGCGAGCAATAGAGTGCCTATATCCTAGATAGATTAACAGCTATAGTACATTTATCTGAAAATGATATACAGAGTTACAAGAACTGATTCTTTGTTGAAACATTTCTTTATAGAACAGAGCTGCTGAGAGACATTATCATGTGAGTGTCACTGCTGCCACAGCTAGTGAGATTGATTAATTTTTGGTGAATGGCTCCTACGTGGATCTCCAGCGCCATATCCATAGTGGACTGTCTTCTTAGTCTTTGTTGACATAGATGAGATTGATTTCTCTGCCTTTTTTCAATCAGCTCAGTATTTCATTAAAGTCCTTGACCATCTATCCCATATGGTACTTCTAAGGGGGCGTTCGGATAGCATAATAAGGCAAGATATCTTATCATGTGTTTGGATGGCATGTAAGAGGATGAGATAAAATATTGATAAGAATATATATCAGTAGAAATGTGAGAAGCTTATAGGCCATGAGGGGTGGGATAAAATTTATTCTCCATATTAGCGTTTTAAATATTTTGTAATTGGACATAAATGCCTTTACTATTCAATTGGAAATGGCCAAAACACCTCACATAATTTTGTGAAATGATCATCGCCGTTCTTCTCCTTCTCCATCGTGAAACAAGTGTTCTCTCCTCGCTTCCGATCTCCGACTGCATAATTTTTAAAATCTTGATGAGGCATAAAGGGAATGAGAAGTAGTGGGTGGCCATTGTAGAGGATTGGAGAAGGAAGTGATAGCAAAGTAAGGGGTAGGCTTTTCTTGGGTTAGATTACGGTTTTCTTAATTTCCACTTGAGTTTGTATATGTGAAGAGATTAAGCTGGCTGTTGCTAGGAGGAAACATTTGGAATTGATTTCCGATCGAGGCTTAGCTTCAGCTCTCTTGGCAGAGAGAGAGGGAAGCTTGGGATGTAAAGCTTGTAGATACTATCTAAAAGGGAAAAATGATGACGCAGAAAAAGTTTAGTTTACTCGAGCGACATGAGATTTCTATCTTGCCCTAAATCTTGAGAGTTTCCAGGTGAATGATCGTGGGGAGAGAGAGTGAGAAGTTGTGCTGTGCATTTTAGTAATCTGTGAGACAGGGAGGATTGAGTGGAAAACAGTCTCCATATGAGAGAGAGAGAGAGAGAGAGAGAGAGAGATTGAAGATGACATTACTGCTACATGTCTATAAAACTGAAAACCTACAGCGAGAGGACTGGCAATGCAAGTCCATCCCCTTCTTCATTTTTTTTTTTCCTTTGCTTTTGTTGAAAAGGAAGGGCTATATACAGAGACGAGACCGGATACAGAGACAGAAGAGAAGGAAGCACGGCGCACAGAGAGAAGAAAGGCTAGGAGGCCGTTCGTATTTGAATTGAAAGGGAGAGACGAGACTGGCGATTTGCAGAGAGCGAAGACTTGCAGTTTGGGTCCGCCCCTCCCCGTCCCCTCTCTCTCTATCGTATTTGTTTTTATTTTTTTAACTCATATTATAACAAAGAGCTTTTTGATAAATTCAGAATTTTATCTTTAATTTCACATTAACCTAACATGGGATAAGATACTAGCCAAAATTTTATTCCGTTTGTTATCTATTCAACTAAACGTGTGATAAATACTGGTCAACCTGGATAAATTTATCCAGTTTTATCCTATCATTCTATATCCTATCTTTCTATCCAGATGCCCCCAAACATGAAGCTTTCACACAAATTGTATAAAATCCTAACAGAAAATTTTATATAGTGGGCTTAGAAGATGCCAAAAAATGAACTGCCAACCACTGGACAACTAATCATTATCATTTGTGTCGAGAAACAGTGTAGCTTGTTTTTTGGCATTGAGATTTTCCTATGCATCTATACACATTGAATAATGTTGAAATTGATTAAATCTGAGGGACCAAATACTAAGGAACCTAATTTTGTCTTTTAGGTAACATCATACTCTCCTGGCTTGCACGGCCATGAAGCTGTCTGGCAATGGCAGCTTGTCACTGGTGCTAGTTGGTCGAACCTTCCATCGCCATCAGGGATGATGGAAGCTGGCAAAGTGGTCCCCACCCTGAAGGCATTCCCCTTGCGCATGCATGATAATCAAGAGTTCATCCTTGCTGGAGGTGACCAAGAAGCTGTAGTTCTATCTCCGGGGGGAGTCTGCTTACATCCATTGTTCTTCCAGCCCCACCTACACATGCCTTGGTATGTGATGACTTTTCAAATGATGGGCTCACTGACCTAATTCTGGTGACCTCTAATGGGGTGTATGGATTTGTTCAAGCCAGGCACCCAGGTGCACTTTTCTTTAGCACACTGGTGGGTTGTCTTATAATTGTAATGGGAGTAATTTTTGTAGCCCAGCACCTCAATTCTATTAAGGGAAAGCCCCGGGCTTCATCAGGTTTCCAATGAAACTGCAGTTTTGAATCCATAAAATGACAACAAGGGTGTAGAAGAATATTATCGGCTTGAACCTCATGATCTGATGTTCAACTGCTTATTTTGGTGCATGAACTTGGAACTTCATTCCTGCAGTTCTAGTTTCTATGATGGAAAGAGCTCTTTTGGCATAATTTTAATTAATTCAATTATTGGGAACTGAAATCGATCCTGTAGTTACGAGATGGGATTTATTTAGTTTTCTGCTTTTCCGTTAAACTCTGGCATTCTGATACATATTAGAGCACTCAAATTTTTGTCCGGGGAAAGCAATCCTGTAATGGTTATCTCTGCATCATCAACTTCGTGCCTCGGATTCCATGTGCCCTTTTTTCTTTTCTTTTTATGGGATTTAGATGCACAAGGGAACCAACCCCTGGAATATGTAGTAGTATACTATCTAAAGCAGATGCTGATGTTGTCACCCCCATTTTCAAATTTTCTTTTTCATCTCAACCTCATATGCTGGGCTCTTTTGCCTTTTTCAAGGTTGTACTAGGTGCATTTTACATATTCCTGGCAAGTCTGTACTCTGCAGAAAAGCTTCAACATTTTTGCCTTTGCATTCTTCATGAGATGTGCATTTATAACGTGTATACAATGGATAGTTTAGCAGTTCGTCATTCTCAGCATCTTGTCACATTATGTGGCATAGAAATCTAGCTGCATATATAAAAATTCCAAATATTTCATAAAGCATATAGGGAAAATTCTTAAAATTAGTTGGGCAATTGTGTAATTTTTCTGTTTTATGGGGGCAAACTCTTGCAATCTCTAGGCACAACTGCATAAATTACACGGAAGCCCCTCTTATTTGGACATCTCACAGGGGGTAGAGCTTACCGCTTACCATCCGCAAATTAGATTTGCCGCTGCTGGTAGTGAAGATGTGATTTCTTCACTAAAAAAGAGAGAGAGAAGATATCATTTTTTATGCTTGACAGACCATTGTAGATGAGGGGTAGTTGCATTATAACGCGACAAGGAGTTACTTTAAAATGGGAAGGGGTTATTTATACATTACATGACATATTGGAATATTTCTACATCTCAAAAGTATAATTAGTTTATTATGCCACATTGTACTATGATGCTATTTAATATTTTCCAACTATATATAGGTTTTTTTTTTCCCATCTTTTTGGTCTTATCGGAAATAGAGAAGAGGAATGATGTGTATACTTGCTTCTATTAACTCGAGAAAGGGATAATAAAATCCCCAAAATCCGAATTTTAATTATGAAGTAGATGTTGAAAATGTCTAACTATTCGCGGATGATGGACATGTGCCTTTGTTCACCCAAGTACCCTATAAAGCCTCATAGATTAACTCAATTTGTTTTTTTTTGTTTTTTTTTTTGGTAGGTGTGAAAGTTGATTTGTAGATTAAGATGGTTGTATAATGCCTTGTGCATACAAGTTTATATATAGAGTGTAATCTTTTATATAAAGATATATTTCGATCAGAATATATTTATGTTATTCATCTAAAAAGATTTATGTAAAATGTTATTTAAGTTTATCATTTTTGAAAACATTATCTCTTCTGAAAACTATTCTTTTTGAAAAATCTATTTATGTTAATAAAAATTATTGCATTAAACTGTTTATCAGATTTTACGTGTTGTTGGTCAATTTTATTTTCTGAAAAATAAAATAGTTGATAAGTAATGCATTTATGTGGGAGTGATTGAAAATATTAGGGAGTGGCATTAAGAGCTTTAAAGCCGTGGAATTAACGAATGTTAAATTTCTTGATTTAGGGTAAAGAAAGATAAATTCGGTAATTATTGGGTTTAAAGTAAGAGATCACATTTTCTTTTTGTTATGCTTTTGGATAATTTAGACAGATGTAAAGAAAATTAATAGATCTAAGATAGGTGTACTTTTTATTTAATTATATATATTCAACTACATTCAATTTTTTATTTTCGTTTCTTCCCTTCAATACCATGAACCAAAGCATTAAGTTGGTGTGGAAGGGACTAGGGATGTGTTTATATCATATAGAAAACAGATTAAAATATATATAATTTGAATCATTAAATTTATATTATTTTAAAATATTTAAATTTGTTTAAAAAAATTATAAAATATTCGAAATGATTATTCTAAAATCGTTTATTTTTAAATTGAAATATCCAAATTTACTAAAATGGAGAAACTTATAAAATGTTAAAATAATCATTCATATCTTCAAGTGAATTATATCTAAAAGAAATAATGAGGCGCTGAGGCTCAACCAACCCCACCTCCAGTCTTTTTATATGACAAGGAAAGAAGGATTAAGTCTTGTAAATAGAAATTAGACAAGGATATTTTTGTCTTTGTGCCAATAATGGAAGTACTATGTGCCATTTGCAGTAAAGATGATCATCAATTATCTCTGTATAAACGTCGGCCATAAGCAAATTTTTTTGAATGATTTCATGGATTTTGGTTGGAAAAATCTTTCCCTATCCACTGATTCTCAACAAGAGGAAGCAAACAAAGCAAAACGAATTACTAAACACTTCGAACCAGAGCCATCATTATGTAGAATAGCCATTTTCATAACCCCTGTCAAAAAGTCAAAAAAAGAAGAGAATTTTCTTTAATCTACTCTGAAATTTCATTTTTGGGAAGTAAGATTATTATAATTCAATTTTCAGATACTTTTGATCTTGTGGATTTTGTGTAGTTTCGGTTAATGGGTGCCTTCTATCTGGGTTTGTAGTGGGTTACTGGTGTTGGTTTGTCAGTTTTTACACAGATTTTGTAGCCTTCTAATCTTCATCTAATTGGACAGCTCAAAAAAATTCATAAAGTAATAGAGAAGCATCCCTTACTACATATAGACGTCAAGAGTGGATTTGCATTGATTCAGTTGGTGATAAATTATGTTATGAATCTCACATCAAAAAAAGTGAAGGAAGAAGAATAAGATATAAACAATGACACTCAATAGATATATTTTTTAAAAAGTTGATAATGAATTTATAAAAAAAAATTATTATAAAAATTAAAAAATTCTAAATTTTAACACAAATTTATCGCACATAAGGTTAATTAAATAGTATAAAAGGGTAAGAAGAAAATCTTCCAAGAGTATCAGTTTGATCTTCCCCCTCCCTTGGTTAAAAAGAAGACATATTGTAAAGGTCTACCGTTTCTCTTGGCGGGGACTTGGGGAGGTGTGAACCAATTAATCCATGCTCCAAAACAAGGTGCAGTTAGAAGGCTCATTTCTCATAACCAGGCTAACACATGCACCAAGTGAGTGGGGCAAATATTTGAACCAAGACAGAAGCGTATAATTGATTAACTCGCCAACCCACTTAACCCTAATAATAGTCAAACCTCCCCTTCATCGTTCCCTCCTATTTCTACTTAATCTAAGGGTGCATGGAGCTCCAACAACGACAAAAAAGAAGCGGGAAAGGGCTGCAATTTAGATCATCCTAAATCGACTTTAAATAATTCAAATTGTTTCAGTTCAACCCAAAATATATAATTGTCAAGTTAATTAAAAGGGAGTAAATTAAATTTAAAAGGGTTAATTTAAGCAAATCATCTATAAACTTAAATATAGTTGAATACGTCACAAAAATGAATTAGATGAGAATAAGAATAACCCAGCTAAGTGGGTTGTACCAAATATCAGCTCGCAGTGCAGCCTTCTTGCAGTGCATTCACTGTTCACTTGTCCCTGTGATCTATTCTTTATTCAACAAAAATCTCTCTCTCTCTCTCTCTCTCTCTGAATTATGTACGCCCACACATCAAATAAATAATGGATTCCTTTTGCCATATCATTGGGGGCTCACCCTACTCAACCCATCTGAAAATGCTACTAACCCTAGGCTGTCCCCTTTACCCAAAGCAACAACCGCAATTGCCTTTCTTGATACCTCTGCGCCTCTGCCACAGCCTTCCCACCAAATCTTTTGCTCAAAATGATCATAATCCTCACTCCTCATCTGCTTCTCTCTCTCTCTCTCTCTCTCACTCTCTCTCTCTCTAAAAGGATGTTGAGGGTTTCTACGACTAAATTCTATGCTTACAAAAGAATCACGGGTCTCGTTTGGTCTGACAAGGAGGGTTGTCCCCAACCTCATGCACTAGTACTGCAACTCTAAGGAGAGATGATGAAGGTAGTTGTGCCCTTGGATGTGCATATCTATGGAGCGCTTGGATGAAAATGCGAAGTGATCTCTAACAGGGAAGAAGAAGAAGAAGTAGCTGATGGAGCTGGATGGTCGATGTCGTGGCCATGTGGAAGTGAATACTACCATGAACTATCTTCATGTAAGTAAGGTGATCATTGTTTTATATATACATACATGCTTGTTAGTTAATTCAACTGCCATATATAGGAGCTAGATATAGCCTAAACACAAACATTTGCTGTGCTGCTGTCATAGATGAAGTGATTGATACTCTTAACATGTTGACTTCCAGAGACCTAAGTATACCATCTTCCACTCCTAGGCTTGTTATGCCCCTAATGATATCCCTAATGGAAAATTAACGTAGATCAAGTTTTTGTGGAGACCCAGTTGTATTCACTTTGCATGTCAGTGAATTTATGACCATTACTTATTTATTTATTTATTTTTGGAGCTAGAAGTCGGGAATTGTTCTAACTAAGTTTCTTTAAGGCAGTTCTCAGAGCAACCTTAAAAAACAAAACTTTAAGGACCCTTTGCCGAAACCTTTAACAGGATCATGGCTCTACATGTTGCAAATGAAGGAGTTAGTAACAAGCATTGAGTGATTTGCAGTTCCAAACCAAGTGTGGTGTATTGATACAACTCCATACATCTATCTAATCTAAGGGATATCTAGACCCTAGGCCAGGGTACCACGAAAAGAAAGACTTTACAGCAGACCCACGGAACGAACATAGTTAATAGCATCTATCTCGGACTGACACTGGATATGGTTTGCTTTTCACGGTTTAAGAATCTAGAATTGACTCTGGTTATGGTGGATGTTTAGTTCATTTTTGGAACCAAACCAAACTAAACTATACTCCATCTAATCCAAATACTATATCAGTGTTCATGCCGGCTCAAGAGTAAATACCATTACTTAAAATTAACAAGTGAGACACTTAATTAATTAAGGATACGATACAATAACCTGACATTGTCACACTAAAAATAATTTAAAAATATTGTCTCTAACTCAAAGACCATTCTACATAGAAATGATCACAAAAAATGTCTATCCACACTAGCATTTTCCAGAACCTCTCTTCTTTCAAAATAAACACATAGCAGGTTCATCTTGATGAATTTAAAGGAAATTTTTCAGGTTTTCATTCATCATAACAACCAGTTACTCAATTAAAGACAAAATGAATCTATATAATAAGCAGAAAAAAAAAATGGCCGCGTTCTAAGAAGCTTATTTAGAGGCGTTTGGCATAACCGGGAGCTGCTTAGAGCATCTAGTACTTAAACCTTCCATTTCACTTTTTGGTTAAAAAGAAGGATATAAATACGCACTTCTAGCTAGAAAACACCTAATAAGTCAAAAAAAAAAAAACACCCAAAATTTGCGTTCCTTCACTTATTTCTTATATTGCCTTTATCCCTCTATAAATTCTTTTTGGGTTACAACTTCTGTATTAGTCAAAAATGAAGAGAGTCCAAAGAGATAGGAAAAGAGAAAAATGTCAGAGAGCACACATTTTCACGCTTTGGAAATGTTCCATTCCACAAAAAACAAAAACACCATATTATGCATAAGATAGGCAACTCGATTTTGTTCAGCTAATGAATTGAATCAATACCCTAGACTAAGCACGTTTCACTCAACATAAGCCAAACACCCTCTCATAAAATAAACATTATTAAGCTCCTAAGCTCTGTCACTGGATCGGCTAACTTCACTTGCTTTTTCCCCCTCTTGGCTTACTCAACATACCAGTTTAGGCTTGTAACTTTTTGTTTTTGGCTTGCTATTTAACAAGCAGTCTTTGATGGCTCAATATCCTTTCTAATAAATGTAAATATTCATTACTAGGGAATGACAATTGGGCTTTTACTTTCCTTATAGTGCTCAAACACTCTTAATCAATAAATCAATTATATCTAGTTTCACATTCAGGTGGCACAACATATAGTCCATCGGTGAGATATTAGTGCTAAAACTAAGGAAATATGGCATAATAAATTCTAGATGTGTGTGTGTGTGTGTGTTTGTAGCACAAACGTCAAAAAATGAAATCATCTTGATAAAGCTTAATTTTCCACTGCAAAGTCCCTAAGCCATAACATCATCTTGATAAAGCTTCATATTCGGCTGAATTTTTACCTCTAAAGCTCATCATAGGTCTCCTTGTGTCCTATAAAACTATGTAAATTAGATCAATCATTCATAAGAAAAGACCTTTTCCATTTTTGAATCACCTGCTTTGTATTTTTCCCTCTTTTAGCATCTTCTGGCATATCAGATTTTTAACTTGATCAGAAACAGAAACCTACACAGTTTTGTGAGGACTAAATGCTCTAAATTGAACTGTGAGTCTGCACAAAATGTGCATGAAGCTAATGATGGGAACTAGTTGTCAAGTATCTTCAAGGAATTGGCAATAAGTTTACACAACTTAGATTTTTCATACATTTGTCAGGCTATTTAACATGCAATTATCAAGTAGTGCTACAATATCATAACTAATAACATAGAAACATTAATATATTAGCAACTTATATAATCATTCACATGCTATTTGACATTAGTTGCTC
>CAJVSB020000771.1:0-19194 GCA_911865555.2 Thlaspi arvense
CACGCTACGGTAGCACACCGTCCGCCGACTGAGCCCTTAGCCACACAACTCATCTCATCCCCGGCCAGGTACTCCCCGTACGCTACGGTCCACCATCCGTCGGCTGAGCCTGCCATCCCGTACACATCACATCACTGGGCCAGTATACTCCCCGCACGCTACGGTAGCACAACCGTCCGCCGGCTGAGCCCTTAGCCACACAACTCATCTCATCGCCGGGCCAAGGTATTCCCGTACGCTACGGTCCACCGTCCGTCAGCTGAGTCTGCCATCCTGTGCACATCACATCACGAGACCCCTGTCTCGTCTTCTCACGATCGAAGGAACCCACCATCTCGACGATCGAAGGAACGCACTAGTGCATATCACATCCGCGACCACTGCCGCCTCACATCACACATCACATCGCGGCCTCTGCCACCTCAATCAGATGATACCATCCTCACATGTAGTCAAAAGCAGGTATACATAACATATACAGTTCACATCTCAAACAAGTATCACATACTAACATAGCTCACTGACAGTTCACAAAACACATAACACATATCCGGGTATAACGCATAATCAAAGTACAGTTTTCAAATCACATAATCATCATGTCAGAAAATCACAGTATGAAAACACAAGCATAGAAAGGATATCATCACTCACAGTACAGACGCTAAGCCAAAACGAGAGTCCCAGTCACCTAACCCGACTCAGTGATCCGAGTGTGTCCCTGCCTGCGAATCTGCAATCAAAATCACACAAAACCATCACCAATGCCGAAACCGGCACGAAGAAACTAGCTCGGTAGCCTCAAACCGAACTAAAATCCCAAACTGGCCCCCTGGCACACATCTCGAAGGCAACTGACCTGTCACTAGAACCTATGCGACTCAGTAACACTGAACAAATCTACTTAACCACCCTCAACACTACGAAACCAGCCTCCACAAAACTCGAACGGCAATGAATCGGTCTCCAAAACTCACGAACCGGTTTTAGCCCGATCTAAAACTACCTCCGAATCAACTCAAATGGCCACGAAACCCTCAAAATCGGATTTAGAAGGCCAAAAACCCTAGGAGCCACCATGAACCGGCCAAAAATGGCTCAAACCAGCTCCGAACCGAGCCAAAAACCCAAATTCTAAGTATCAACACGCAAACCGAGACTGGTTCATCTTGAACTGGACCTCCAAAAATCACCAAACTTCACGGTTAACTAGGTTTCATCATATTGAACCAGGAAACGGTCCAAACTCCCCAAGAACGGGCCTGAAAACCAGTGAACCGATCACACCGAGCATCAATACACTAAACCGACCGGTTCACCTCAAACCGGGCACCCAAAATTTCCCGAACCCACTTGGTCTGATAGGTATTTTGTCCCTGAATCCAGAACCGGTCCAACCTCCCAAATCTGAGACAAAATGGCCACTGAACCGGCCGGTCAAAGTCCCGACCGGCCTAGTCAAAACCCTTTCCCTTTTTCCTTTTTTTTTTTTTTTTGACTTGAGCCGCCAGCCCATCGGCTCGGCTCAGCCACGGCTCGGACCCGTCTGGGCCAGCCCACTCAGTTGGGCCGGCCCGAGCCCAACATTTTTTTTTTCTGGCCTGCGGGCCCGTGGCCCAACCCACATCTTGGCCCGGGCCCAACGAGCCCAAGCCCGAGCCCACATGAACTGGCCGAGTCGACCCAGTGAGCCGAGTCGACTCGGCCGAGCTAACTCGGCACGGAGACCCGGATCTGTCTGGGTCTCATCGTCCTTACCCGGAAAACAGACCCGGGGTAGCCGTCCGGGTTTGAACAGACCCGGAACCAAGAAAAAACAAGAAAATAGAAAAAAAAAACAAGCTTACCTCAACGATCAAACGCCCCTCAATGCCGAACAGACTCCGACGAGCCTCACAGACCTTCCAATCGGTGGAAAAGCTGATCAAAAAGCTCTCCAAAAGCTTCAAAAGCCGTCGGCCGTCCGTGCACTTGGTCGGCGAGAAAGCACCAAAATTCTCCCTCTCTCTCACCGAGACCTCAATTGATTGAGGGGTTCCGTCGAGCTTTCAAATACACGCAATAACGTGCCAAAAGCCGACTCAAATCATCACAAAATGTGGCCAAATCGACGAGGAACAGCATTCGGCCACTGTTCCTGACAGAAATTTCTGTCAATTGCAACCCAGCCCTTCGGCTTTTAGTTTCTCATAATTTGGTCCCTGTGATATTTTCAATTTGATCCCCACAGATTTCGATTCTTGCAATTTGGTCCTCCACCTTAAAATTTTCAGAAACTGGGTCATTACAATAACACAGATATACAATCCAACAAAAACAACGGATGAAAGATAAGAAATCAATAAACAAAAGTGAAAATTCCATAAGCGAAAGTTAGAAAAGCTCGGGCGGCAACTGTTGCCAACCATGATCCACGGCTTTTTTCAGGAAGCTTTCCTCCTGCAGCACGATCCGAACCGGCAATAACCCGATTTCGGCGGCCCATTGCGATCATCATCCGCCTGGTCTCCACCGTGAACTCTTCCAGACCCACCAACCCGTTGCCGTCGTGGTCGAATTGCACGAACGGCAAGTCATACAGCTGGAAGAGCTCGTTTGAATCGACTTCCACGTCCTCCCCAAAATGGGCCTCCAGCACCCTCAGGCTCCTAGTTCTTACATCATCTCGGCATAGGAAAGCGGATCATCCCAATATCAAGCTAGGAGAAAACCGGTTTCGGGATGACCCGGCGAAGGCCCCCTCTTCCTCCACGAAGCTCACTATGTAAACTAAATTATCATAATATATTAGAATTAGAACACCATAATTTATGATTGAGAAAACATACCTGATTGAAGAATTGTATCCATTGTTTGATCCTTGTAGAAACAAAACACAGTGACGAGACACTGGAACGGGAGAATTACTATGCTCTTTCTTTAAGGGCTTGGTATAATTTTTAATAAAAACTAATATACATATTCAGAATGGGATATGGCCTGTATATGTATAACTCATAAGAGAGAATTTAGAGGCATCTCAAATTGTATTAAAGATAAGATCACAGTCCTACCCATTATTAGATTGTTTATCTTTTAAATCAAACATTATCCTATAAACTAATTACTTGATAAATATATATAAATGATTAATGTAAATCTATATTTATCTTATAAAATTAGATAAATACAACATTCTCCCACTTAGATTACATTAATCATTCTCAATGAATTTAAGTAATTAGTATTCATAAAATCCAGTAATAACAAGATGGTACAAACATTAATCCAATGACAATGTATATTGGAGTAGCCCAAAACTGGATAAGGATAACACAATAAATAAAATAATATATATGCCACATAAATAAATTAATTAATTAAACATTTATTCCAAATATCTTATAAATGTAGCATAAATAGATGCCCACTAAACCAAGGCAAGACCCATTTTGGACACATGCTTCTGAAAAACGTTAATATCCAAGCTTTTGGTTAAAGGATCTGCTAACATGCGATCAGTAGTCACGTGCTCGATACAAGTTTGAAACTCAAGAATTTTCTCTCTCACAAAATGAAGTTTAACATCAAAGTGTTTTGTTCGTTTAGAACTTTTGTTAGTTTAAGAGAAACAAACAGCAGCTCTATTGTCACAATAAATAGTCAAGGGTATTGCAATACTTTCAACTACATACAATCCAGAAATTAGATTCCTTAACCATATAGCTTGACAAGTAGCTTCATAGCAAGCAACATATTCTACCTCCATAGTCGATGTAGCTGTAAGTGTTTGTTTAACACTTTTCCACGAAACAGCTCTTCCAGCCATCATAAAAATATAACTTGAAGTAGATTTAGTATCATCTAGGCAGCTAACAAAATTAGAATCAGAGTAACCAACAACTTCATGATGGTCAAGCCTTTTATATGCTAGCATATAGTTTTGGTACCCTGTAGATATCGCATAACATTTTTACCTTCTTTCCAATGACTCAAGCCAGGATTGCTTAAGTATATGGTGCACTAATAGCAAAGGATATATCAAGATGAGTGCACACTTGAGCGTACATTAAACTGCCAACAGCAGATAAGTATGGAACATTTTTCATACTTGCTTTCTCCTCATCATTTTGAGGACACTGAGATTTAGAGAGTTTATCACCTTTTTGCATAGGAGCAGGACTAGAAGAACATAGTTGCATATTGAATCTACTAAGAACTCGCTTGATGTAGATTTTCTGGAACAAACCCAAAATGCCAAATGATCTATTACGATGAATCTGAATACCCAAAACAAATGAAGCATCCCCCAAATCTTTCATATTAAAGTAACTGGACAACATGTGCTTTGTTTCATTCAATAGACAAACACTATTAAAAGTAAGCAAGATGTCATCAACATATAGTACAAGAATTATGAAATTACTTACATCAAACATTATATACATGCATTGATCCACTTCATTTTCTTTGAAGTTAAGAGAAGTGACAACTTCATCAAATCTGAAGTACCATTGTTTAGAAGTTTGCTTTAATCCATAAATTGATTTATTGAGTTTACATGCAAGTGGTCACTACCCTTTTCAGCAAAGCCATCAGGTTGAGTCATGTAAACATCCTCATCTAAGATTTCATTTAGAAAAACTGTCTTAACATCCATTTGATGTACCTCTTAGTCAAAGTGGGCCACTAGAGCCATAACAACACAGAATGCATCTTTTGTTGATACTGAGAGAAAGTCTCTTTATAATCAATACCTTCTCTTTGTTTATAGCCTTTTGCTACTAATCTGGCCTTATATCTCTCAATTTCACCAGAAGCATTTCGTTTAGTTTTGTAAACCCATTTGCATCCAACTGGTTTACATCCACTAGGCAATTCAACAAGATCCCAAACTTTGTTATGTTTCATAGAAACCATTTCATCTTCCGTAGCAGTCATCCATGCAGAAGAATTGGACTAGAAATAGCCTATTGGAATGACATAGGATCAAATTCTTCATCAAACTTGTGCTCCTGTATATAAATTAGATAATTATTTGAGATGGTAGGTTTTCAAGTTCTCTCAGATCTTATGGGATCCTCCTCAATCAATGTGTTATTATTATGAATATCAACTGGGATTGTATTTGTTTAAGTTCTCATGGGCATTGGAATTGCCACCCTTTTTCACTAATATCAAGAATTCTAGGCAATTGACTCCCACTGTTCAATTCATCCTCAAAGTATATAGCTCGATTTGATTCTATTACTTTAATAGAATGAGAAGGACAATAGAATCTACTACCTTTAGAGCTAGTGCAATATCCAATAAAGAATCTAGTGATAGTTTTAACATCAAGTTGCTTTGTGTTGTGGATTATATGGTCTGACCTTTACCTTACAGCCCCAAACACGAAGGTGTTTCTAAATTGGTTTCTTACCGAACATAATTCATAAGGAGTTTTGGGTACGACTTCACTAGGCACATGATTAGAATATACTCAGCCGTGCTCAAGGCATCACCCCAAAGAAATTCTGGTAAAGAAGAGTGACTCATCATACATCTCACCATATCCATTTAGGTACGGTTTCGCTTTTTTGCAATTTCATTTTTTGAGGTGTTTCAGGCATGGTGTATTGGGCTTCTATTCCACATTCTTGAAGAAATAAGGCAAAAGGTCTAGGGTTTCTTCTAGTTTCAGAATACTTGCCATAATACTCACCCCCTTTATCAGATCTTACACATTTAATCTTCTTCCCTATCTTCAATTCAATAGCAGTTTTAAATGTCTTGAAAGCTTCTAAAGATTCAGATTTCTCATGAAGGAGATCAATCCACCCATATCTAGAATGGTCATCAATAAAAGTGATAAAATATTTGAAACCTCCCATAGCAATAGGAGTAATTGGTCCACACATATCAGTATGAATCAAACTCAATACATCTTGACTTCGATCTACTCTATTCTTTCTGGCTTTGGCTGTGAGTTTACCCTTGATACAATCAACACAACTGTCAAAATCAGAGAAGTCCAATTCATGTAAGATATCGGCCTTAATTAACATTTCCAATCTCTCCTTAGAAATATGGCCCAAACGCCTATGCCATAACATAGAAGAATTTTCATCAACTCTATTTCGTTTATTTCCAAGAACTATATTAACAATAGAGTTGTCAATCAGAAAAGGCAAAAGGATCCAAATCAATCATATATAAATCGCCAAACAAGATGCAAGAACCAACAGCTTCATATTTAAAATAAATAATAATCTTTCCATTTACCTAAAGAAAAGAATATCCACAACTGTCTAAAATAGAACTTGAAATTAAATTTCTCCAAGCAGAAGGTACATAAACTATATTATTGAGTTCTAAAATGTGCCCAGTAGATAGTCTCAAGCAAATAGTTCCTATCCATTTGACTGACGCCTTTTCATTTATTCCAGAGATTTCTTTTTACTTTTCACTTGGTTTCCTCTTGTCTTTGAACCCCTATAAAGAATTGGTAACATGAATAGTAGCACCAAAATCCATCCACCATGAGTTTGGTGGAACATCAACAAGATTGGATTCAAAACATACAAAAGCCAAAGATGTACCTTAATGCTCACGCTTCTTCTTAAGTTTGAAATAATCTGCTATCTTATGACCAATTTTCTTGCAATAATTGCATTGACCCTTAAAAGGTTTCTTTTCAAATTTCTTCTTTGGACCAAAATGGCTGTTACCATTATTCCTTTTCTTATTCTCACCCTTCTTTTCTTGAGAAACAGATCCAGACTTCTTACCCTTGAATTTTTCTATTGTTTTGTTATATGACCCATGAGATACATGATTGACAGAAG
Organism: Thlaspi arvense; assembly: GCA_911865555.2. Taxonomy (NCBI): domain Eukaryota; kingdom Viridiplantae; phylum Streptophyta; class Magnoliopsida; order Brassicales; family Brassicaceae; genus Thlaspi; species Thlaspi arvense. The sequence goes on from CAJVSB020000771.1 coordinate 6,807, forward strand.
TAGAAGATGTATTTCTCAATTTCATGGATTCTTCCTTGTGAGTCACAACAGTAATCAACTTATCAATAGTCCATTCCTCTTGTTGAGCATTATAGGCAGTCTTAAGCACTGATACTGAGATGGGAGAGACTCAAGTATACGCCAAACTAGATAACTTTCTCCAAATCAAGTTCTAAAGCGTTAAGTTTATTGAAATAATTCACAAGCTTCATGATATGTTCACGAACATTGCCTACACCATCATATGAGGTGTGCTTCAGCAAGGTAAGGTAGTGACTCTTTTGAGTCTTCTCAAATTTCTTGAATTTCTCTCCAACTGCTTCAAGGTATTCCTTTGCAGTATCCTTTTCAGGAATTCCTTGTTTGATAGTCTTGTCAATAGTGTATTTCATCACCATCAAAGAAATCCTATTTGAGGTCTCCCATTTCTCATGATAAGTTCTCTTAGCAGTAGTAGATGATTGAGTTAATACTTTGGTTTCTTATCTCTCAAGGCCAAATCTAATTGAGTAATTACAAGATACATATCTAAATATTCTTTCGAATCATCATAGTTTGTTCCATTCAAAGATTGCACAGATGATAATTGCATGGGAACAGAAGCTGGTAAGAAAATAATCAAAATAAACATGAAATATAAGTACAAAAAAAGTTTCCTTCCAAATTCAGCAAATATCTAACTATAATTTATTACAATCCCGCCTAAGGGTTCCGAATTATAATAAATTACAGTAGCTGACATAGAAAAATAATTTTTAACGCAAATTTATGATTTCCTTTTAAATCCAGCAAATCACCAAACTATTATTTATTATAATTCCACTAAGGGTCCCAAATTATAACAAATTATAGTAACTGGCATCATACAAATACAAGAAGACAATCATAAGGAAACATGCTATGACCACAAAATCGAAATTTCCTTATCTAAATCCAGCAAACATCAAACTGTTATTTATAACAATTCTGCATAATGGTCCCGAAATGTAATAAATTAGAGTAACTGGTATACAATATAATTATAAGGAAATATGTCATAGCATTAATCTAAGGTTTCCTTTCAAAATCTAGCAAATCCTCAAAAATTGTTTATTTATTATAATCTCGCCTAAGGGTCCCGGATTACAATAATTCACAGTTGGTGGCATTATTTCATAAGGAAACACATCACAAATATGAAATCAAGATTTCATTTCAAATCTAGCATAACGTGCAAAAATAAATTATTCATTATGACCTCACTTGATAGTTTCCAATTGAACTAAAAAAAAATTGAATCTAAAGAATTTTCAACATCAATAAATTATTAAGGAATTATGGGATAATCAAGTTTCAAAATTATAATCACGTAACAATAGAGCTTGTATATCAAAATAATCATGAAATTTTAAACAAGTGACTGTGACAATAATTTAAAGAAAATTTCACACATTTTTTTTTTATTTACGTGAACCGGAATTTTTTTTTTTTAAGTCACAAGCGCGTGAGTCAATGTTAGCTCCGGCTCATGGGTTGAGTCTTCTCCACTTGACAGGAACATTTTGACGAAATAGCCACTGTTTTGCACTCCAAATCAATGGCCATGTTGTCATTGATTGAAGTACAAGAACCCAAACAAGAAATATTATCGCGCAGCTAATCAATAGCTTAACAGGAAAATAGATGCCAACACAATAGAAGACATTGTTCATTCCAGGATAAGACCCACTCGACCACAGACAGCCATATGGGTTCTTGGGTCCGTGCGCTATTCTGGCTGATAGTGTTGCCAATGTTTTTGAATGCTGTTTGAGAGAACAGGGTGATCACATGGTTCCAGGAAGCAGCACGGGAAGTTCTTGGATTCTTTGAAATACACCCATGCGAGGTACCTACGCATGAAAAACCCTCGAATTTTTTAGTTATTATTTATGGTAATTAAGAATTAAATATGGATCCTTTAAACTCTTTTTTTTTTTTAAACTAAAATTTAGGGGGACGTTTGGTTCCCGACAGCGGGTTCTTTTAGACATTGAATAGAACGAGGTTTGATTTTTTTCTTTTTTTTTTTTGGTGGAAGATAGAGACTTTAATGTTAAGTGAATCGCCTCGCAAAAATTTAAAAACTGATTCCTTATATTTGAAAAAAAAATTACTAGAACCTAAATTTTTGCCAAAAATATTGAAGCCAAACACCCCAGATTTCAACTCTAAGTTATTATTACTAATAAATAAATAAAACACCAGTCGATAAACTTAAAAATCAACTAAACAAAGGAACAATGCAAAAAAATAAAGGAAAAAATAAAAAAATATTTACAATATATTTAATAATATGCTTTTATAGAAAATAATAAATAATCTCTAATTATAAGTTTGGAATTTTGAAGTAATTAAAAAATAGGTAAAGGTAATAATAATCAAATCAACAATAAGCCAAAATTAGAAAATTTAGCTTACCAGCTAGAAGAATGAAATATATAAACAGTTGGACACTTGAAAAATTTTGAACAAAATAAAATAAAAAAGCCGGACCAGAATAAAAAAGAAAAAGAAAAAGAAAAGAAGAAAAGAACGGAGAAAACTAAATAACCATCATATGAAGCAATATGTCCAGGTGTCACTTTTCTCTCGAGCCGTCGCCTCGGAGAGCGAGAAGAGAAAGAAGAGCGGCCAAAAGAAGGCCGAGGAAGAAAACTGATTTGTAACCCATAGTAAAAGAGAATGGGAGAGCAACTGTAATTCTGATTAACCCGATCATTAATTGCAAGGTCTATTGAATTCCTATTAATGAATAGGGTAAAAAAAATCAATTCTTTTAAATTTATTTAAATAATATTTAGTATCATTTAATTATAAAAAATATTTTTTACCATTAATTATTTATTAATTAATATTTATTTAACAGTATTATTTTAAAAAGGTAGACATAACCTATTTTTTTTTGTTTGAATTACCTAACTGAATAACAAATAAAATATTATATATTTATTTTAAAATTTAAAATTTTTAAATTAAATTTTAAACCTAAAAAATCCTACCTTTTGATACTATAATTTTCTTATTATTTTGAATTTTTATTTTACAATATTTCAATTTTATATATTTTTAAGTTTAAATAACATTCAATCCCTGTTTTAACTTAAATGACGTTTAAATCATTCTTATATTAATATTTAAAATAATAATAAAATAAAACCTATATTAAAATTAAAAAAGAATAAAATTAAATTATCAAAAAGTAGATTTTAAAAAAATATATAAAAAAATTTAAAAGAATAAATGAATTAAATAATATTTTAATTTTTAATTAAATAAGTAATTAAAAATAAAAATTTGATCAACTTTCGCTTCCTTTTTAATAAAATTATCAGTTTAACTGTTAATTAATAATTCGTTAAAGAGAAAAATATTTTTTATAATAAGAATAATGTTAAGCATTGTTGAAATAAACTTAAAAAGGTGTAAGGTTTTTTACTTCTATTAATATTTATATTAATTTAAAAAATATTTAAAATATTAATTTATTAAATTAAAATTTAACATTAAATACATGAATACAATATTTCCCAAGTATTCACATATCCAGGAAGTAACAGAGGCAACGTGGGTAGATAATTTATGAGTAGGTTCTACATAAAGCCTCCAGTTTGGTTGGCTGTTGGGTTGATGTTGATGGGGTTTTGAATCATCCGGTCAGATCTTATCTGTCATTTGATCAAGCAAACCCCGTATTTTATTTTTTATGTTGTTTTCTTGAGCGGGATATATCAAGTATTTTATATATTAAATAGCAAGTTAATTACTCCTGATCTGGTGGCTGGAGGCCACCACTCGGCCTCGAATCATTGCAAGAAAAACAATTCTTTCTCTCTAGAAATTGCCACAAATTATTAGAATATTTATTTATAAACAGTTACCTATTTAAAAATACAATATTTTATTGTCAGCAGTTATTTCTTGTTGTTTACTTAATTTTTACTTGTTTTATTTGACCAAACTCATAATAAGGTTAGCTAGTCAAATGATTCAATAGATTTGGCAAACGGATGTATATCAAACACAAGAAGAGCTTCAGAGTTCAGCCTTACAACTCAACAAGTAGTAAACCAAGCTCACTGTAGGAATGAACAAGGATACATGTCAACATAGAGGGAAAGAGAGGAACTCCCTTGTCCACTCATCTTATTCAAACTTTACTGTCGGTATAGTACTACTAGCTATATATCGTCATCACAATCACATGCCAGGTGATGCTCGCCAGACACAAGCCGTCTTAGTGCTGAGTTTCCTGCTCCATGGCTTCACCGGCATAGGAGCAGCACCTCCTGCATCCGTTTCCGTAGTAATTGCGGCTGCAGCAACCGTACCGGCAATACCCTCCGCCGCCACCGTGGTGGCCTCCCCCTCCATAGTAACCGCCACCACCGTGGTGGCCTCCCTCGTACCCACCCCCGCCGTGGTGGCCTCCCCCGTACCCTCCACCATCTCCGTGATGGCCTCCCCCGTACCCTCCACCGCCGCCTCGGTGGCCTCCCCCGTATCCGCCACCATTGTACCCTCCGTATCCGCCGTCGGCCTTGGCATCATCCACTCCATTTGTTTGCTTAGCTGAACAAAGCGCCAAGCATCCATGTCAATATAAAGCCAACCATTCGAGTTGTGCGAAAAAGTCAAGTACTTCACTGGTAATCCCTATAGTTCAAGGAAACGAAAACTAAAAACAGAACACAAATCCAAAAATGCCTCGACGACAATCCCAACAACTAAGGGTTGTTTGGCGACTGGGATTAGAATTTTTTTTGAGTTTTAGAATTCTTTCCTTACAGATTTGGATTCGTAGGCTTTTTATTTATAGAAGTTGAAAACATGTTCGGTATAGTCGGCATTCAAATTTTATCAAAATAAATTATTGTAAATGAATAATTGTTGAATACATGACTGTGAAATAAATATATCCATGTCAGACTCTAAGTTTTATAAATAGCACTATTTATTCACGTACCCGAAAAGCTTGAGAGTTCAGAAATAATAACACGAATTTTTCTAACATCAAACTAGTACTAGAAACCAATCTTGCCAAACAATTTGACACCTTAGAATCCCAATAAGCTTAGATATCTAGGCTGCCAAATGGACCCTTATATCCTCACCTTCAACATTTTGAAGTTTTTAAAACTATATACCCTTACCTTCAACGTTTTTATCTTTTTACATATAGAAAATCGGAATGCACGCACAAGACTTTTAAATTTGAAAATTCATAGTATTGAAAACACCTTACACAAAATAACGCACCACTCATGTGCAACCCTTAGTGAAGAGAAGGAATGGGATTAGAGCGAGCTAATAATGTACAGAACTCACTGGTTTCTTTGGAGGGGGAAGTCTCAACCAGCTCCCTAGCTCTCACCGCCGAGCTAGAGATGAGAAAGACGGCCAAGAGAAGGCCAAGGAAAAGAACTGACTTGTAACCCATTGTGATTTCTAAGTTTTGCTTCTTTAGACACAAGTGAAGGATGAGAAAGCAAGTTGAAAACCCACCTCTATTTATAGGCATAGAAAGGTGAAGATATTCTGAATAACCACTAAAGATGGTCCCACGTACGTAAGGTCCAAGTTGTGGTTGGCTCTTGAAGCCTGGCTTTTCTGTTCACACATACAGGTCCCATCTTACCAACTAATCTCAGTCCTTGTTTTTTTATGTCTCTGGGGAAAAAAAAATTTCTTTGTCATTTGAGAGATAAATATCGCTCTATATTATATTATTTTTGAAGTTGAAATATTATGACAACAACAGATAGGGATACTAAAATAGATAAATTTATATTAATATTCATCATTTTTTATTTTCAAAATAAAATTTTAAAAAATTATTTACCTAAATAGGATAATTTTTGTTTACGTTGAAAAATTAGATGCCGCTGACTTGATTTCTGAGAAGAAATTAGGTTTAAGGGAATCGATTTTAATAAAGAAATCAGATCTTGTGAGATCGCTGCCTTTCCTTCTTCTCCTCCCTCTTTCTTTCTATGGTTGACTATCACGCGTCCCTTCCATTGTTATAAAACTCCATCCAATTCCCTGTGAAATTGAATCTCTTATATTCAATGTTTTTCCAGAAATTAGGTCCTCAAATCTGATTTCTCAACACGAATTATACTCAAACTTATTTTGCTAAATAATTTTCAAAAAAAAGTATTTTGATAAATAAAAAAATTATTAATATTAAGACAAAATTACCAAAATAAAATGTTCATCCTAATAACTGCTGCATGTGTAATATGAATGAATTTTATATATAATTATTTATTATCATCCAACAAGTAAAATATAGCAAATTGTGAAACATATTGTTAAATTTAAACTTTTGAACTTTTTACACTCATCTTGACATACTGTTATCTCAAAAATTCAGAAGAATCGAGAAGTTGAGACTGTTAAACACCCCCATTTGTTGCCGACTTTCAAATGTAGTTATTTGTTAAGTTAAAATTCGGACAACAAAGTAAAAATATTCCAGGCATATGCTCACTTATTAGGTGCTATTGCATCTTCAATTGTCGGAGAAGGAAGAAGATAATATATTCATTGAAAATGGGTCCATTCTTATCAATCTACTCCATCCAGTTGTCTGCCCATTTTAATTAAGTTCAGAAGAGCAGCAGTGAAAGCGCCATACCAGGGTGCTCTCCTCCTAACCTCGAGACTCGAGCAACTGTTCTTGTCTACGTATACCCACTTGCGTTAGCCCCTTCGACATCTTCCTATCTAATCAATAATAACTGTGAATTTGTCAAACAGAGAAAGTCTAGAAAGAGATCCGTAGTGCGAAACCTTGTGGTACAGTTGGTTTCCTCACTACGAGACCCATCGGCTAAAAAACTTGCTGTACATTCAGAGAGTCAATAATTCCGCTCCGGTTTGATTTCGCTTCATATGACATTTGGCTCTAATTTATTAGATTAATTTTAATATTTATTAAATTAATATTAATATTTACATTTATTAAAAATTATTAACTCATTACTTGGGAAGTAAAACAAAATAAAAAATTTTAATTTATTTAATACTAAATTTTATCTCATTCCTCAGACTCCTAGACTATAATTCTATTTCATCGAAAAAAAATATTTTGTTCTTTCTACTTAAAAAAAAACTTTTTATTTTAAGAAATAGTACTTTCTAAAGTCAAGAGATACAAAAGAATAACAAAACCTAAACTTGAACAAAAATTCTTTGGTTACTGGCGTGACGAGTATTTTGAATTAGAAGTAAATTTTGAAATTTTAAAAAGATATGCGGACACATGTGTCCTAATGAAAAGTGAAATATATTAAAATATAAAAATAAAAAAAAATTAAATGATTTTTTTTTATTTGAAAAGCAATGGAATAATGTCGGGACGAGCAGGTTAAGTGGCGCGATGCCATGAATCGTACGCGTTTAACTATTGGCAGTGCATTTAATGTCTTGTTTCATTTTCAACAACAAAGCCAGACCCATGAGTGCTGTCCATATGGTTCGAACAGTTGTACTATATGACGTGGCTTGTTCTACTATTTTGAAATTTTTAACCCCACGGTTAAAAGAAACACAAGGTTAAAATCCGCCTTTTAAATCCAATATTTCTGGATTAATTGGGGACTTCTATTCAAATTTTACTCAATTCTTTTATTTTAACAAAATTGGGACCATTGAATGGTAGAAATTTTTATTTTTAGCATTATATTAAAAATTTAAATATGTATAAAGTATTTCGTTATGCATCAAAAATGTATTTTTCTATATTTTTAATTTTTTATGTTATTTAATTCATGGATGAAAATGTGATTTTACTCTTTCATGGGTCTCATTTAATTATTTTTCCATGTTCAAATAAGCAAACTCTAAACGGAAAGACTCATTTTTTCACAGTTTTTTTATCTTTTTTTTCCAGATAACTATATAAATAATAATTTTTCAGATAAATTAAACATCAAAAATTTTTAAAACATATTTTCACAAGAAAATTTTGAAAAATTCAGCAGAAAATATCTCTTTAAAATTTAAGAAAATAGGTCTCATCCAATTTTGAATTGTGGAATTTGCTTATCTAGCACGTTCTAATTGCAGGCTTAGGAAATAACGCAGTGCAACAAAAAGTCCACGAAGTAGTTGGGGTCGGGCGTTGTCCACGCATACTAAGTCAAATCTTATCTAACCAGCTTTCCCCTTTTACCCGAATTTCTCCCAACTTTAATTACATTTTGTCCCTCATACTCCAAAATCATTGTCATCCAATCCTTGTCATCATCTCTTCAGAGTTTTCAATCTCTTCGGTACTTTTCTTTTTAAAAAAAAATTAAAAAAGACAAAAGTCTAAGTTTTCAGAGTTTAGTTTTCAAGGAAAAAATGGATTTTAGAATAAATATTTGATTTTTGAAAATTATGTACTAATGGATTTTGAACTTTTCTTACCTAAAGCTGGATTTTGGAGCTTGACAAGTAAAGAAATAAGAATTTTTAATTCAAAATCTCAATCAAAATCAAATCACATAATCCAACTAATGTTTTAAACTCAGATTAGATCGGCTAATTAGATCAGTTCGATTATGATTTGGTATAATAGCTGTTCGGATAAAACTCCTTAACTGAAATTAAAATTTAATTACAAAAATATTAAAATTAACTAGTTTTGATTAAATTTGTTAAAATTAGTTTAAAATAATTTATCTATTAATTTTATTTAAAATTTATACTTTAAATTTATGTAATTTAAATTTTTATCATATTTATCATAAAAATACTATTTTATAATTAAATAATTAATTTTAATTTTATTTATTTTTAAATATTTTTATTATTAACTATTTTTGACCCGTGTTTAAATCAGTTGAACTATACCCAGTGAATTTATGATTTGATCACCGCTGAGTTTTAAAACATTGAGCCAAACAATTCGTATAGAATTTATTGCTTTTAATTAATTGATTGTACTTTATGCACAAAATAAAGGGTATGGCTGACACCGACGGTGTAATCTTAATTAGTCGCTTTAGACTCTCCCCATATTCGGGATATTAAGGAAAATTAGGACTCCCAGTCCCACGTTTAGGACGCTCATCCGGGAACCGTTAGCTCCAAAGTTTAATGTCTCATATTTAACAATTTTTAATTGATAATAAGCACTCCCAAGGCTTTTTTCCATTTCTATCCTCGTATGCATAATTTCAAAATTTTCAAATTAGAATATTTTGATTTAATAACCTAAAAAATTTTAATATTTTATAAATTGAAATAAGAAATTAAAATAAGACTATTAATTAATCTGTCTCTACATGGTTTACTACTTTGTTTTTGCAAAGATTGCCTCTGAGGTGGACTCCAAGCCCCTTATGAGATGATTGAAAGAAGATAGTCAGATGATTTCTTTTGTTGTCATCTCATGTTTAAAATTAGATATTTCATTCAATAAAATTGATAAGTTAAGATCAAACATATTCTTAAAAAAACAAACGATTACATGCATTTTTTTGTCTAACATGAGTTTATCCTAAGAATTGAGTATGAAAAACTAGACTCTTCTCCCTAGTCAAGCTAGAATGGCTCCCCATATTGATGTGTAAGGAGTTTGGACTCTTGAGAATTTATAACAGAATTTTTTTTCTTTTTGGGCTTCTCTTTGTAAGCAAAAAAAAAAATAGTAATGCATAATTTTGGTTAATTGTTTGACTTATTTTTATTTAAAAATTAATTTAAATTATTTAAAAAAGAGAAAAAATAATTTATACTTTTAAAATAGAAATAAAGGCACAAATTCCTCCTCCTATCCTTCTGGTATTGCCAAGTAGTTATTAAAGAAGTCCAGACAACCGCCCGCCCCCGCGCGCCCGGGGAAAGCGGGCGCTGCGGTATTGAATGGAAAAAGGGTCCACTGTTTTTAGGCCGGTGGACTTCAAACCGTCCACTTGTTTTCACTTGGTTTGTTCCTTTCAAACTCATCAGATACATGCACTGCCACCGGATTGCCCTCCCAACCCATTTCAGATTTCGGATGTGGTCATTTCAAAGTTGATTCAGTTATGTCAACAAGCATATGTATTTTTGAAAAAATTGATAATAGCTATTTTTTGTTTCTGGGCTTTTACTTTTTAATGGCGTTTGGACAAATGCAACTTGGGCTTAGGGATAGTAAACGTTATAGGCCCAATGAATGTGACAAGGTTGCAGTGAAACAACCTACCCCATAGCCAAGTGATGGAAACAAACTCAAGGCTAACCCAGTGGGCTTTATGTTCACATCTAATGCGAACTAAAAAGAAAAAGGGCAAAAAAGGAAACTTTTTATGGGTACGTGAAGGTAATGTTTGTAAATATTTTTATATAATTAAAATTGGGGTTTAAAAAATAGAAATAGATTAAAAGTAAAAGTTAAGTCTATCTATAAAACATAGTAAAAAGTGGGGAAAAAATAGTTATATATATATGTGTGTGTTGCAACTTATGTAATTTGTTGGTAGAGAAATTTTTACATTTTTTTATGGTAACAAAGAGAAATTTTTACTTGAAATAGACTACTATGCTCTCTACTATTTCATTTGTTGTTATGATTTTTCCACTTGTCTCCCGCATTGCTTCAATGCACAGGGGCATTCTAATGCTAGCAATGGTATCAAAGAAAAGCTCTACTTACAGACTCATAAATGAACAATTAGGGTGATCTGCATGTTAAAGTTGATTTCATAATTGAAAATTATATTGCCTTGAGTTAGCTGTAATTTGGTTTGGCTAAACAGAATGAGTTATGCGCAAGAAATAGGATCAGCTAAAATTCATTGGTTAGTGGCTCAACGAGCATGAAAGCAACCCATGGTGTGCCTCACGGTGTTTGCCTAAACTGGGGCTGCTTTTATGTCAATATCATAGCGCTACTAGATGCACCAAGCTTATTTCTGCTTTGGTCGCCCTTTTTTTGGACGATCATTGCCAATCAGATTCAATTTGATTTCCCTACGATGATTGCTGGTCGAATGGACGCCATGGTAGGGGGAGTTGGCGACACTGAATTCAACATCAATTGTTAGAATTTGACAACAATGTGCAATGGTAGGGCAAAAAGAGGCTCTTAAAATACTGGCAATACACTAGTAATTGGTCACGCTTCCTAGAGAGATTTGATGAGCCTGTTGATTCGACCCCAGCCTTCTACTAGTTAGTTGTCACCCCTTAATAGCCTTGCAAGGATCTAATGGCCTCTTAAAATCTTCATCGAAAATGCTCATGTTCCTCCAATTCCAGAGGCACCAAATAGTTAGTGCCCAAAGTTCAGGCCAACCTTCATTCCACTTCACCTGGAGATTAGTCAAACACCATTCTTTGCCCTCTATGATAAAGAAAATGGCTTTATGGATTGTAGACACCAACTTATTCCATACATGAGCTGCTACAAGATAGTCTTTTAAAACGTGAATCACCGTCTCCTCCTTAGCATTACACTCAGAGTAATTAGGGCTACAATTACTCCACTTGGATCTTCGAAGATTGGTTAAAATCTTCCCATGCAAGATAAGCCAAACAAACAACTCCAACCTTTTTGGGACCTTTAATTTTCAAACAACCTTCCACCCCAAAGAATTATGCACCGGGTACTCTTCTTGAAGTAATTTGTAAGCACTTTTAACATTGAATATCCATTGCTCTCCCCCGGCCAAGCTATCGTGTCTGGTTTAATATCTTGGAAGGAGGGGGTATTGCTGAAGTTTGCACAAACCAGCGGGTTGAAGGAGATCCCTTAATTTAACCAAATTCCAATCCCCATTGTCATCCACCATGTCAGCAACTTTATACCTCCCCAAAAGGCTACTTTCCTCCTTCCTATACAAATCAAGCTTACAATCAGGCCTAACCCATTTATCTTTCCAGAAATCCACTCTTAAGCCATCTCCTATCCTCCAAAACTCGAACCTGAATAACATTTGACAACCCTGAACAATATCTTTCCATCCTTTTGAATCTGAAGGCTTACATGCTATGGAAACAATCCAATCCTCCCATCTTCCATACTTCCCTTTTAAAATTGCTATCAAGGAGCCTCTAGACCAGATTTCACATTCCAGCTCAGTTTCAATTATACAAACCTCATTCATGACTTGTAGGTGTTTCAATCCCAAACCCCCCTAATCTTTTTGGATAACATAATTTTCTCCATGAAATTAAGTGAATCTTGCGACAATTCTCCCCGTGCCCCCATATAAAGTCCCTTTCCAATTTTTCTAAGTCATTAATGATTGCCTTCAACAACTTGCTTACCATTATAGGAAAAATTGGGATCACACTCAAAACCGATTTAGCCAAAGTCAGCCTAACAGCATAGAGAAGTGATTTACCTTACAACCGGCCAATCCCGCTTTGACTTTTTCGATTATGT